>QAXK01014455.1:0-14308 GCA_004335735.1 Chlorella sp. KRBP
ACTGGCTTCTTCATCAAGATGCTGCTTAAGGACATCAAGTCACGCAAGCACATGGGCTACATCGAGTGAGGGCCCAGCACAGGCCACTGTACAAGGTGGCTCCGGTGTCAGTCTTGCCGCTCAGTGCCCTGCTGTCTCTTGCTGGGGTTGAGACGGGTGTGGGACAGGCAGCCCGCTGCAGGCACGTGGCATGCAATCTTCCATGTGGAGCTGGACAGGGCAGGTTGAGCGGTATGTGTGCACCAGCAGCGGCAAGAGCAGCAGCATCGGGGTGCGGTTACGCATGTGTGTTATTACAGGGGTCTTCTGTTTTGACGTCCGTGCCAACTTGTGTGCTATTCGTCCGGGGCCTGGTTCAGCAGTAGCCAGCAGCGTGCACAGTCAAGGTGCCACAATGGCGCTGCAGGCACAGCCGCTGGCAGCACGCATGTCGTGTCCAGCACAATTCGCGTCCGATGCTGTGTTTGCTTGACATGGCTACAGCAGGTCGCAGCTATGCACCCCACACTGCTATGGAGTGTTAGTTGTGGCGGCCGTGGTGCGTGCTGGGGAACAGCAGTGGCCTGTCACTGCGCCTGGCAATGGCATATGCGTCGTGGCGGTACGAATTAGCCATTGACTGTTCCTCTTCAGCTTGGCAGGTGGGGTAGGGTGTGTTGTTGTTTGTCATTCGGGGTCGCGCTGTGGCAGCATGCCACCAGCAAACCAGTCGGCTGTACAGCAGCCGGCTGATGCATTGGCGCTGGGCCTGCAGCCTGCTGAAACCCAATCGTGTTGTGTGGGAGGTTTGAGTTTGCTTTGCAGAAGTGGAGCTGCAGTGATATGGCATTCATTTACTGGCCTACTTTGGCTTTGTACAACAGTCAGTGAGCAGTAGAAACCGTAGTTGTTTTTGGTCCCAAGGTTTCAGGTGATGCACACTTTGTCATAAGCGCTGCTTGCAGGGTAGAGGCCTGTTTTGTGCTGCAGCTAGGTCTGGGTGTGTGTCCGCATTATGTTCAGCACGCAGTCCGTTGGTTGCTGGTCTGGCAAGGCAGGATGGGTGGTCAGGTTTCTGCAGAGGAGTGTGGCAGTGAAGCTTGCTGGCTCCGTGTCCTGGGTGTGTTTGTGCGCCTGTGCTCTGGAGCATCTGTACCCTATCTGTGGCATGTTCGGTGTGTCTTGTGGCACGTTTTTGGCGAGCATTGATCTGTGCTGTGAAGCGTTGAGGGACGTTCTGTTTGAGGGTGAGCTGCAGGGGTGCTGCTGGTGCTGGGACCGAGTCTCGTTGGAGACGCTGTAAGTACGCTCTGTTGCAAACACTGCTTGCGACAGTAGGGTTACTCCAGATTGTGCCGCGTTGCACTGCATCTCACAGACACTCGTTGGCATAATTTGAATCTAGGTGTACACAGGCGTGATGCTGCAGCTGGTTGGTGCTGCGGGCAGTATCTCCAGTATAAGGTCAGGTTATGCCAAACGAATGCATTGGCTTTTCACAAGCTGTAGAGCAATCGTCAAAGCAGGGTGTTCCATCTATACTCAAGATAACCAGTCAAGGTTTTCAAGGTAAAGGAAGGGGCGGGGGATGGCCCATGTGGTTTCTGCTGATGTGAGCTGTCACCACATGGCCAAGCAGGACAACAGCAGCGGATACCCATGTATCGCAAACAAACTACTATCACTCAGCGCGTCTGTTGCATGCTCCTACCCTCGATGAACGATTCCCGCGTGAAATTCAAGATGCCGGGATCACTGGGCGACCCCTGCGGCCTGTAGTCAAGGTAGGCAGTGACCATTTTGACCAGCGGTACATATAGCTTGTTGCGCTGCTGCGCTGCAGCGCACTGATCAAGCCTGTCGTTGTACATGTGCTTGTGTTCGCAGCTTGACGTAGGAGGCGCTGCATCCATTTTCTTCCCCTACGATCACAAGCAGCAGCAGCATGGGTGAAGTTGCGCTCAAGCAGGGGTTCGATCCCAACAAGCTTAAAACAGACTTTGACGCATGGGTAGTCAAGCAGGGGCCCGCAGCCGAGGTCGCAGTCGCAACGCTCGGGGCAGCAGCACAGGGAATGTTCATAGGCTACCTGCTCGGTAGCTTTAGTGGATTAGATCCAACACAGAACCCAAACTCAGCCACCAACCCACAAGTCTCAGCGCAGCTGGCGGCCTTGCAGAAAGGAGGTCCCTGGGGTCAGGCCAGGAACTTGGGTGTGTTCACTGGTGTGAATGCAGGCCTGACCTTGGCTATCAAGAAGGCCCGCGGGGGCAAGGATGATGTTTGGGGATCGTGAGTACACCGAAAAGCATGCCATATCACCGCATGGGTCCTTCTGGCTTGTGAGCTGGGTCTACTGCTGCCAGCTGTCAGATGCAGGCAGTATATGCATGCACACACTCTGAGCAGCCTTGTATACACAATACAGGAGTTGCACAGTCGCATTTACAACACCTATGTCTTCTGTTTTTGCGTGTTTGCAGTATGGGCGCAGCATTTGGTGCTGGTGTGTGCTTCTCCTTTGTCAGCGGGGTGCCCAACCCCCTGCAGAGTGCACTCACCACAGGAGCAGCGTTTGCAGGCTTCAACGGTCTGTTCTACCAGGTAAGTAACCATGGCTTGCCTGAAAAGCTGCTGTGTATGTGCTGTGGGCTCCATGCATGGAACCACAGGACATCGCCATGCCAGCAGTGGTGTTGGCGTTGAGATGCGCCAGCCTGTACCCTGTGACCCAGCCTAGTCTTTGCGTATGGATTGGTCTGCAGCTGTCCTGCAGCTGTACATGGTGTTGCAGATGTACATCTGTGCATGCAGTGCAGCACCATCATGGCCTTCTGCAGCTGTCAGCGCTAGGTGTGATGTGCAGCGCCTGGCCATCACCGTCAGGCACATGGGGTGCGAGTGCCGACTCCTAGTGGTGCCTACTTGTTGCCGTGTGCAGATCAGCCAGGCATTCAAGCCTGACCACGATGACGTGGAGTACAACCAGGGCAAGTTCATGCTGAGGAGCTTGGGGCTGCAGGTACGCAGCTGTGATGACGGTCTGGTGCAACAGCTACTGTGCCGTTTGTCCAGGCCGCTGCAGCAGCTGCAGCAAGCGACCTTTGCTACGAATAGGGCAGGGGTGTGCAGGCAACACAGGACAATAGCAGCAGCAGGCCAACACTAGCATTGTCCACGTCGAAGCAGCGGTTGTCAGCGGCGGCATGTTGGGAGCAAACGCAGCAGCGCTTGTGGCATGATCAGTCCATGTCCGCATGCTGATCCCTATGCTGCCATGCTGCCTGTCATGTTCCACAGAAGTACGAGAACAATCTCAAGAAGGGCTCCCTCACAGACAACACAATCATGTTGTGGAATGACAGGTGAGGGTGCATGAGTACCTTGCTGGTCAGCAGTGGACTCCCATTGCTGCAGCAGCAGTGACAATGATTTCTTCTACTAGGATGGTGCCCTGTTTGGCACACCATACGCCACACCACATGCTGAAGCTTGCTGGCGCAGCCAGCCTGATTATGTCGTCAGCAGAAGAGTTGTGCTGCTTACAAGGCCGCCCTACAGAGGTCACCTCCCCTATGTCGCTGACCACATCACTCACCCGCCTCATGTCTGCATGCTGCTGCGCGTTCACCATGCTCTGTGCTGCAGCGCCCTGAGTGAAGCCCGCATCCCCCCAGGCCCCAGGCTGTTGATCCTGCACCACCTGGACACATACAGGAACCCATCATCCATCCTCAAACCAGCCATGCCCCTGCCTCAGCCACCACCATCAGAGGCAGCCATGGGCAGGCACTAGGCTTGCAGCAGCAGTTGTGTGGGGCCCTGCTGCGCAGCAGGGACCAGGGTGTGCTACAGGGGCTCTTCATTGCAGTGTGTGCTTGGTTTACATTGGTATGCTGACAGCAGCCGATTTTGCAGTGACGCTGGTGCCGTTGCTGTTGCGCAGCAGCTTGCTCGACACTTTCGTGATGTGTTGAGTTGCAATGGCTGCAATGGGCTGCTGTTCAGTTCTCATCAATCACGGTGACCGCATTGTGACGTCCTCATGTGCTCAACCAAGCGGTGCAGAAGCAGATGGGTCCACAGGAGAGATGCCAGGCTGGCAGTGCCAGCCTGTCCAAGCAAGCCATGTTTGCAGATCCGATCAAATTTCGTGACTGGAAATCCATTTCAAAGTCAAGCAATGCACGTATATTGGCCAAGGCAGGTTGTTTGCTGCGTACAGACCCAATGGAGGTGTGGTAGAACCACGATCGCGTTTCTGACGAGTTGACCTGGCGAACGTATGTAGGTCAAGCAAACTATGCATGTGCCAGTGTGCTGAAGTCAATCTTTGAAATCTATTCAAGCGATCTCTCGTTGCTCTGTGACGTGCTGCAAACCAGGCCAACACCCCACTCAGCACAGAAATACTGTGCCAAGCAGCAGAAAGCAGTTCAGGAAGCACCACAATGCTTGCAAACAGAGTAAGATCACCATGTTTAGCAGACGGGGTCAAGCACACTGCAGCAGCAGCCGTGCCTAGGACCACCCACAGCAGCAGCAGCAGCAGCAGCAGCAGTAGCAGGGCGCGGCACTTGGTGATGCGAGCAGCAGAAAGCAGTGGCGAGTAAGTGATGGCTACCAGCTGCAGTAAATCTGTCGCATCAGGTGGCTGTATCCTCACCCAAATGTCTGGTTCACTAGGGACTTTTTGGGCAATATCAAGCGGGTTGCAAAGAAGATCCAGGGTGCACTACCAATTGTGGGACTGGTGTCTCGCTTGTCAGCACCTGGTGGAGGCTTCGATGAAATCGTAAGTGCTGCGTAGAACACAGTAAGTGGATGTACCTACCATCTCTTGCCAGGCTTCCATGTGCATGGTTGGCAGGAACTGCAAGTGTGTTCCCGAGGCGACAAGCAACCCCTGCCGGGTCAGCATGAGCCTGCAACGGCTACTGCAGCTTGCAATGCCATGCATGCACAAGCAAACTAACATAAGTGTCCTGTAATGCCGTGGTGTAATGCTCTGTTCATTTGCATGCAGTCGTATCCAGAGTTTTGCCGGGCCACATTCGACACAGCCAGCCAGCCTGTCCGGGAGGCAGTTGTGGAGATGGAGCGGCGGTATGGGAAGGTGTGCCATACACTGCACTGCTGCTGCGTAGGCTTGTTGTGGGTGACTTTGCAATCAGCAGCTGCAGGAGCACCAGCAGTGTGGTAGACCCAGTTAGTGTTAGTGTGCTGAGCGTGATGCGAAGGAGGCTGCGCAGCAGGTGCCGTTGATGGCTGATGCAGGTCTGCCACTTCAGGATGCAGCAGCTGCAGTGTGCCAAGCTGCTTCAAGCCAGTCGGTCTTGCTTACTGCTGCTGTATGCGTGTGTGTGCCATTGTGTGCCATTTGTGCCTGTGATGAGCGCAGCTGGGCCAAACGCGGTGGTTGTACTTGATGCTCTGGATGGCCAAACACGGCAACGGCTTGGTGCCACCCAAAAACATCATGCTGTCAGCAAGGCGGCTGCGTGTCACGTGAGTGACTTGCATGGCGATTCTGTTGCTGTGTGGGTACATGGCCGGCAGACAATGCGATGCTACAGGTGTTCTGCCTTTGCAGTAACAGCCCTGGTCAGCAGGCAGGCCCATTGTTATCTGGCACATACAGCACAGGGTGACTTTGACCACAGGCGTGGTTGGGCACACCACGGTCAGATTCAGAGGCAGTGCTTGCCCTGGTGCTGTTGCTTCTGGGCGTGCCGCCAACTTGGCGCTGTGGTGCTTGCCAAGTTCTCGAAACAGGTGGCGTGTCCTCTGTAACTGTTTTATGTGGCCGCCTGCAGGCAAGATGTGGAGATCGAGATGGACCGGTTCGAGAACACAAGGGATGCAACAATTGCGAAGTACCGCATGATGCAGCGGCCAAAGGGCAAACTGTCCGATGGCCTCAACCTCGCTGTGGATGGCATAGCAACGCTTTGCATGGGTGAGTCAGCACAGGCTGCCTTCGATGGTCAAGCCCACTGTTCAGCCATGCAGTGCCATCCATTGTGGTTGATTTAGATGTCGACTGGACTTTCAACATGCACTGCTGTGAAGCCTGTCTTGACAAATTGCCGATGGTTTCTGTACTGCACCTGAGGTTGTCATGCTTGTTGGCGCTGCTTGGAGCTGCATCCATGGCACAACTCACGGCTGTGATACATGCGCTGTTGTATGTATGCTTACTGTGTTGCTGCAGGCCTGAAGGATGGTGAGGCAGTGCCTGAAAGTGATGAGGCCATGCTGTCCAACATCATCACCTTTGTGTTCCCAGAGGCCAGCAGTGAAGATGTGACTGCAAGCATACGCAGCCGACCACACCGTGTCTCAGCGTATGCTTGAAAGCGGCAAGAAGCTGAAGCAGCGTATGCTTGACAGTGTTGCTGCATGGTTTGCTGGGCCCATGTTTTTCAGCTGCTTTGTGACAACGGAATGACTGCTTGTCTTATGAGGAAGTGCTGGCCTGGTGGTGCACCTGTCAGAAGAATTATATTAGTTTTCCTAGCAGCTTACAAGCCTTGCTTTCATCCTGACTCCGAAGTGATACAGAGCCGATAAAACTTGGCAGCGACAGTTGCACACCATTTATGGTGTTCAGTATGACCAAGAAGTGACACGTGCATGAACTCTGCTGTCTTTTGTCAAGATCGCAGTGTCTTCAACAGCTTGCAGTAGAGAGCTAGCACATCACATGGCAGCTTGCCAAATGGCCCATGCCGGGCTTGCTGTGCAACAAGCTGCATGGTGTATGTGAGGCTTGCAGGCACGTGAGCAGTACAGTTCAAAGTGGTCATGATGATTCTCTGATTCTCTGCAAATACATTCACGAGAAGGCTCGACCATGCAGGCTGCTCACATTGCCATATGTACGCAAAACTGAACTGCAGCATACCATGGCATGATCACAGTTACCAGAACTCCACAACATCAAGCCCTTTGCTAAGGGCAACATAGCTCAGTGCCGCACTGTCCAAGGCTTGAAAACAGTGGTGTGATACATTGTTGATGGCTGCGTGCCACTTGCTCAGTGGTATGCATACAGCATGCAAAATAACAAGCTGAGCTTGGGCCAACATCCACCGCTGCAGGAATCAGCAGAAACATGACTGAAAAGCTTTTGATGCGGCGGCATAGTGGCCGGCCCTTTACTTGGGATTTCTTGTTGCTGCCAGTGTCAGGCACGGTCAACCCTGGAGGATGCCCAAGTTCTTGACCAGGGCCATCATGTTGCCGAAGTTGGTCACCATTGAGAGCATGCTGTCGAGACTGAGGCTCTTGGTCAAGTCAGCATAGCTGCCAGAGAATGCTGCGGTGCCCATGGATGACAGCACGTTGAAGGCTGCAGTGGCGAGCTGAGTGTTGTTAGAGGCTGCTGGCATGACCTTGTCGGTGACGATGCTCAAGAACTTCTGCATGCCGGCAACCATCACGGCCTGGGTGGAGTTGCTGGTGGGCACAAAGGTGCACAGGGACTTGAAGGTAGTGAGCAGGCTGACGGGGTCAATGTTGACAGCACTTGCCTTCAGGGCGGTCAGTCCTGCAGCACCAGTTGAAAGCACACAGGGTGCAGCACTGAGAGGGTTGTGGCAAGTGTTGCTGAGTGCAGGGTCACCCGGTTCGGTTGTCGCACAGCTGCTCATTATGCTCGTAGTAATTGCTGGTGACAGTCCGGGGGCACTGCGTGAGCCACTGGTGGTCTTCCAGATGTTTGAAGACAAATTTTCAAGCCATGATGGTGATCAACCATGCAGACCCATTCCAATGCTGTGGGCAGTCACTAGGTCAGCAGCCTGTGCCACTGCGACCAGCCTGGCAGGCTGTCACCAAGGTCAAAAAAACGGGCACACGACTCACCGGAGAAGACTTGCAGCATAGCAAAGGGATCGATGGCCTTGGGCACAGCCAAGGTGTCCAGTGCAAAGGTCATCAGGCCTGACTTCAGGGTGCAGATCATGCCCAGGCCGCTCATCATGGTTGCGATGGGCTCACCAAAGGCACTGAAGTCACAGCCAGTGACGCTGGGCAACACACCGTTTGCAGGAAGGCATTGATAATACCACCTGTGCTGGCGCTGGCACGACCATCCAGAAGTGCACTTGAAACCAGGGAATGACCTGTCGTCACAGTACCCGTACTTGGCGCATTCGCCACCAGCGCCACCACACTGACCATAGGCAGGGACGGTGCTGTTGGCGTTTGTGGGTGTGGTAGAGTTGTTGCAGAAAGAAGCAGGGCAAGATGAAAAGTCCAGCACAGGCATGCTGATGTTCAAGAAGTTGAAGTTGAAGAGGTCAGTCTTCTTGAGACTGGCAATGCCCCACACTGAGAAACCTGTGAAGCACAACAACAGCAGTGCATCAGCACCATGTGTCAGTTGTTCATGGGCTGTCACACACAAGCCTTGTTCGGAACACTGCTGCGGGTTGAAATGGTACATTACCATCATGGTGGTGCGATGGGAACGCCACTTCTTTGCATGGGACGAGTGGGCTGTGCCCATAAATGCATGCAGGGCACACGCACCCTTCACATTGCAGCCCACTGTGAATGGCAGGTCGATGGATGTCACCAAGGTAGACTGGTTGTTGGTCAGTTGATTGGGACAGGCAAGGCTGGGGAGCAGGCCATTGAAGAAGCCCTTGGTGCTGCTCACAAAGTAGGTCCGAGGATCTGGGAACTCAACCTGTTGCCAGCACAACACAGCAGTAGAGGATCAGCACAAGAGCAGCAACGCAAGCACGCACTGAATAATCGCTGGTTTGGACAATCTGAAGCTATTTGGGAATAAGGTAGTATGCAAGGAGGCAATTTGTGCGTCAGCTGCTGCCCGGGTGGTTTACGAGACGTGCAGTCAGGGCGGGAACGTTGAACAACCGCATGCATGCGTCTTGTTGCATCTTCAAGCTTGCTAAACATGCCAAACGTACCCTGACGGTATATGTCGCCCCAGGACAAAGCTTGTAAGGCATGGCCATGGGAGATCCATTCTGCAGGACAGTGAAAACAGTAGCCCTGCAGCACAGAAATTCGTTCGAGGTCAGTCAACTACTGAATGAAAACTTTAAAGGCCGGTAAGCGCGTGCATGAAACATCATTCGCAGCGGCAGTGTTGTTGGTGCTGGCTTGACGCACTTGTCCAAAGAGAACTTGTTGCTGATCACATCAGCCAGAGACGGGAAGCAGGGAAGCAGACCAGCCGTGGCTGGCTGAGCTATCAGCAGCAGGCACGCCAAGCCCAGGAGCAGACCGACTGGGCGCATCATTGTCGTCGCGTAGGTCGCAGGTTATGTTCTCTTTGTGGAATTGCTCTTACAATCGGAGCAGAGTATCGAATTGTTGACCTCTTCAGCATCCTGGAGGAGTTCTTATGCACGGCAACATGACGGTTGTAGAGGAGGGACGTCACACTGACCGTTTGTATTTGAATGTGCTCGCCGATCAGCACCTTAGCGACTGAAGTTTTGTGATGGAAATATGAACTATCAATATTCAAGTTTATGCGGAGCTCTTTGATGTCAAGATGGGAAGGTACTGTCTGAAGTAGCCGGTGATCACTTGATCTGACACAGCAGGAGTCGAGGGGTTGATAACACCAAGCGTATAGCGGTTCTAAGCCTGTTTCCATACGTATGCATACATCATAATGCTCAAGGTCAATCGACGATGCTGCCCCATCTGTTGTGTGTATCTCCTGCAGCCAGCTGTCCGGCATGCTGTGTGGCTCACAGCTCAGGCTTCCTGATGGGCACGCTGCCGCGCATGGCGTGTTGATATCTTGCTGTACGTGCAACAAGATCTAATAACGACAGAAACGCTACTTCATGAGCCATGCTGCCGTGCTAAGGGCAACCCCAACTAGGTGTGCCAGGCTGGCCAGGCTCACACAGCTGGAAAGGCCCTCTACGAATTGCAACTGGTGCCCTGTTTCTGCTGCAACAACGCCTTGTTACAACTAATCAGGTGATTTACACAACCTGAAACAAGTTACAGGGTTGACAGCAGCATTGGTGCGCTGTTGTTGCCCCCGACAGAATCAGCCAGCCAGACGGCTTGTAGTTGAGGGGCTTCAGGTTGGGGTAACTGTCAGCACACTGCTTATGCTGCCAGGACAGTCATGACACCAGCCACAAGCTCATCATGTGCGCTACACGACCAGCAAGATGTAGTGTTGGTTTGAACACGCAATGACATCAGAAGTTGCGGCTCTGTTGCCCTCACGGTGAAGCAGGTAGGGCTGTTGCTACATTGTTCTCAGCCACAATAGCCTGCACACAACACTGGCTGCTACATCACACCGAAACCCTCAGCACATGCTAGCCATCCAGCTGCATCGGCTGTGGTCCATCTGTGATGCCCTCGCCACCATGGCCATCCAGTTGAGGGAAGGTTGCCAAGAGATCATCTATCAAGTACTTGACAGCTGCCACCTTCTTTGTCACCACCTGCAGCGCAAGCGCACGGCACACCAGCTCAATACATATGCAAGCCAACACCTGGGGATGGCGGAGACTGGGTGTGGCAATGGACGGCATCAAAGGTCTCAGGTCTTCCAAAGCCTGCATGCAGGAAACACTGTGTTTACTCGCTGTGCTGCCCTCCGTACCTCGCATGTGTGTTGGTGGCTGGCAATGTCCCGCTTGATTTTCTTGATCTCCTCGTCGATGCTGTCCAGCTGCTTGCGTGTGTCATCCTTTGATGGCAGCTTCATGATCTGGTGGCGCAGCATCTGCAGGAGACCGCGAGCAAGGCAGTTCAACACAGACCTCAGCTCAGCTGACAATCAATGTCCCGCTGCTTCTGGCAGCCGCCGCTACTGCAGGACACCGGAGGGAAAGTCCAACAAGTCAGCAGAGGGATGCCGTTCCGTTCAACCCAGAGTTCCACCAGCAGCTCACCTCATACTCTTCCTGCTGCTTGCGCCACATCTTGGCCTCCACCAGTTGCTGTTTCTTTGTCTCTATCAGGGTTTTGGCCTGTGTTGCAATCGCAATGCCGCATGTGAGCACAAGCTGCACCACGAAGGCAACTTGCAAGCACACTACCCCATTGCAGGAAAGGATAACTTGCAAAGCAGCTAGCATTCACGGCGTGCTGTTGGGGTTGCAAGGAGTTATTGTGTTCCTTTGATGACCACATCAGGCAGTGTACACACACCTGCTGTACATCTGCCACAAGCTGCTCCCGTTTGTGCCCAAAGCTCTCCATCTCCCGCTTCTGTGCAGCTTCCACTGCTGCTAGCTTGTTGCTCTGCACAACAGGCAGACAGACCCCAACCTCAGGCACGATGTCCACTCATGAAACAAATCCAGGGTCACCCTCACCATCTACCTACATGCCACTGACCGTACATCGTACACGCCGGCTGTCATCCTGACCCCCACAGTCTTTGGCACGTGATGCGCACACCACCACACATGCCACACCCCACTTTACTGACCGAGAAGACACAGGCAGGTTTTGGCACAGTAGCTCTGCAGTCTCTACAGATGCGCAGCTGCCGACCAGATAGTGCGATGAGTCTGTTTGACACCCCTCATCCAGGGCCGAGAGCTTCTGTGCACACCTGCATCTCCATGTTGGACAGCTCAGCAAGGAAGTCTGCATATGCGTCCTGTGTTGCTGACACAGAATCACTTTTGGCTGCA
Organism: Chlorella sp. KRBP; assembly: GCA_004335735.1. Classification (NCBI taxonomy): domain Eukaryota; kingdom Viridiplantae; phylum Chlorophyta; class Trebouxiophyceae; order Chlorellales; family Chlorellaceae; genus Chlorella; species Chlorella sp. KRBP. The sequence goes on from QAXK01014455.1 coordinate 11,640, forward strand.
TTCGTCAGCTTGATCCACCTGCACACAGCCAAGGAGTGGTCAACATGATACGCGGGGGCTGCGCTGCTTCTGCTGTGCAGTTGCCATTCAGTCATTACTGTCAGCAGGGGCCGAGCTCACTTGAGTGCCAGCTGCTTGGCATAGCTGATCCTGCTCATGGACTGCATGCCAGTGATGACCCTCTCTTTCGTGATCCTCAGGATGGTTGCATCATCAAGCACATCTGCCCTTGTCTTGGTTGCCATCCTGCCCCTCAACTATGTATGCTGCTGTCGGAAGGGCAGGCCCTCTAGGACCACCCAAAGTCAACACTATAGTTTTCTTTCCATCATAATCAATGACACTGCAACAGAATGGCTACCGGCTTTGCTGTGGTGCGCAGGTTGAGCGGGTGAGGCAGCAGCGATCTTAGCACCTCGTCTGCTTCTTCAAACGTGCAATGGGCGTACGAGGTTACGTTTGGACTGGACAGAACAAAGTAGGTAGGACAGGCTTCTGATTATTTGCAAGACACTGTCTGCCAGCGTCTGTTACCGTTGCACTTGCACATGAATGCAGTGCAAGGGCCTGGGGAGGGCCAACATGAGGTGTTTTTGATGGCGCGATACGAAGTGATGGGCACTATTTGGCTCATGCTTACTGCTGTCCAGAAGCTTCAGCCGCTAACTGGACGTAGGGGGGGCGCTAGAGTGGGTCGGCTATACTGCAGAGTTGATCACATGGCTGTGCAGCTATCTCGAGGACCCAACTGGGCCTGCACGGATACTATCAACTTCTTATAACATGTCACCACTGCTGCAACAGGTCCACTGGCATGTGGGCATCAGGACAGGCAAGTGCCAGCTGTTGTTTGAGCTTCTAAGCAGGGCCTGCACACGGAGTGGTGATGCTGCCATGCGTATTCAGTCTGACAGTAGCTCCGCTGGTCCTGGCTCGGCCTGAGAGGCCTGCGCTTTGCATGTACATGAGACAAGGGCTTCTGCTCAGTCGCGCTATCCACTTGCTTCTGTGCCTGCAGGCACTGCCAGGCAGAGGCTCTGTGTGCACACACTGCTTCATGGCATGTTGCAAGAGTACGACTGACGGGTTCGGTGCTGCTGAAAGCACAAAAAACACTGACAGCAGCTGTTGCTGGCAGCTGGTGCAGTGTAACGAGGCAGCTCGTGACCATGAGCAGTTGTCGTGATCCTGCTGCCAGAGCTGCATGGCTTGGGTCACAGGCACATGCAGAGACATGACACTGTTTGCATGCAGCTGGGCGGTTGCATCATAGAGCTTTGGGTGAAGCCACTTATAGACTTGTCCAGCGCTGGCGATTACGTCAAGTTCAAGGACTCTCGTGGTTCAGATCAGCGTGTACCGTGTGCAGTGTCATGTTCCGCAAGCCTCCGCTACAAGTCCAAGTCATGGAAGGATCTAGAACTCTTGTCTGATAGTTCCAGCAGCCTGCACCGGTTGATACCGGCACTGCCCTCCTTTGATCACAGCCCACTGATTGCAACCATATCTCTCACCAGCTCGCTCAAGGCCCTTCACAGCCACAGTCGAGCAGCCTCTTGGTGTTTTTCTCCCTCTTCAGTGCCTTTAAGCAGGCAGCATGAGCATCTTTGAGTACAATGGCTCCGCTATCATAGCTATGGCTGGCAAAGACTGTGTTGCCATCGGGTCAGACCTACGGTTTGGTGTGCAGTTGCAGACCATGACCACAGACTACAAAAAGGTGTACCAAATACATGACAAGCTCTTCATAGGCCTGGGTGGTCTCGCTTCAGACACACAGACCCTGCATCAGCGCTTGGTCATGCGGCACAACCTGTACAAGCTGCGGGAGGAGCGCAACATCAAGCCCTCCACCTTTGCAGCCCTGGTATCAGCCATGATGTATGAGAAGCGCTTTGGGCCTTACTTTGCATCACCAGTCATTGCAGGCTTGGAGCCAGATGGCAAGCCCTACGTGTGCGGCATGGACTCAATCGGTGCCATGGAGACAGCCAAGGACTTCATCGTCACTGGCACCAACAGCGAGTCACTCTTTGGCATGTGTGAGTCCATGTGGCGGCCAGACCTGGAGTCTGAGGAGCTGTTCGAGGTCATCAGCCAGTGCCTGCTGTCAGGCATCGATAGGGACGCACTGGCGGGCTGGGGTGCAGTAGTGTATGTGATCACAAAGGACAAGGTGGTTGCACGCACACTCAAGGGCCGTATGGATTGAGTGGTTGCAGCATGGGTCCACTGGATACACACGTGCCGTATCTTGTTGTCAGCTGTGCAGCAGGACTGTGTTGGCACAGGCACAAGGGGCATGATCCCGGGAGTGCAACCCGTGAGCAGCAGCAGCAGCAGCAGCAACTGCAGCACATGCATGGCTTGCTGATGTATCCCCGCATGCACGTCAGGACATGAGCACATGCATTTGCTCTGCTTGTGCAGCAGCTGTGTTGAAGCATGTCTTGGCTTTCTGCAGTCTGGTCGTGTGGTGTGCACCATGTCCCTGACAGGCCGTCAATCCCCTGTGTTGTGTCGACCCTGCCTTTTGGCAGCCAGTTGGAGGCGCCTGGCATGCAGCAGTCGCTGTGCATCTCTTGTTATGCAGTATGATGCTTCTGTTCAGTGTGCAACTGGCTAGTGGAGATGCATCTGGCAGGCTTTGCTGCTGCTGTCGCTGCGCA
>QAXK01014461.1:0-11991 GCA_004335735.1 Chlorella sp. KRBP
AGGTCCAGGGTTTTGGTCATATCTGGCCCCAGGTCCAGCTTCATGACAGCATCAGCCACCTGGATCTCCGACAGCAGCTCGCCCAGCCGTGCCAGGCTGTCGCTGCTGGCTTGCTGTAGCGCGATGCCGGCTGCCAGGCTGGCAGCTGTAGCATCCGTGCCCTGGGCTGCAATCAGCTTGTCGAGGTCAGACAGTGCTGATGCTAGGGGGCGGGCCCCCAGCTGCTTCAGGAACTCCTCTGCCACCTGCGCGCATGCCATGAACATGCACATGAACATGAACACAGGTGACAAACATGCACATGAACATGGACGCGGACAACAAGTATGCACATGAACATGGACACGGGTGACAGGAGCACTAGATTTGTCCATTGTCGACCGCGAAAATTTAACACCGTGGATATATGGCCATCACCTATTTATGTTGCTGTGGGTGATGGTGTGCTCAAGGTCTCAACAGTGCAGAGGGCCAACAATGTGTGGTGCTAAGCACCAGGTCGCACTGAATTAGCCCTGCACACGTTGAATAGCCGCGGGGACATTTCCAACAGCAGCAAGACAAACGCTGGTTGCAACTCACCTGCAGTTTCTCAGCAGGCTGCATCGGAGCCTCTGCTGCTGCTGGTGGTGCTGCCTCGCCCTCGCCCTCGCCCTCGCCCTCGCCGCCCTCTGCTGCTGCTGCTGCTGGTGCTGCTGCTGGGGGTGTCATGAGCTGCTTGGCCTTCGCCAGCAGCAGACCCATGCGCTCACGGGCACGGGCAGTCTGCAGCGAGCACCACAGCAGCACACACACAAGCACCATTGAGCACAGCACAAGATGTATGAGGGCGTGCACTAAAGGTTGTGGTTGACGTCTTGAGCACTGCTGGCAATGGCTTACTGATGGTGTGGGTGATGCATGAATGCGCCAACAAGCTCAAGACGTTCTGCAACACACACAAACCCACGTGTGCATTGTGCAAGCCCAACTGCCAAAGACCCACGAGCCGACTTGCGCCAACATAAACAAACAAGGGGCCCTAGAAGGACCGACAGCATGTTCAACCTGCTGCCACACTCGGTCAATGTCATACCATGTCATGCGGCGCACACCACCACTGAGTGTGTCAAATGAACGTAATAGATAAAAAAACATCATAGATAAACAAACAATTCGAGCTTGCACCATACCTGCAGAGCTGTCTCCTGCTGCGCCTTTGTCTTGTCTTCTGCTGCCGCAACCGCCTCCTCAACTTCCTTCTCAATCTCACTCCTCACACCCTCCTTGGTCACACCCTCATCACCAGCCGCCGGCATTGCTGCCACTGCTGCCACTGCTGCCTGCAGCGCCTCCTCCAGTGCTGCCACTGCTGCTGCTGCCTTGTCCTCTGCTGCTTCGGTTGACTCCGTGTCATCCTCCTCTGTTGCGGCTGCCTTTGCTGGCTGCTTGTTGAACTTGACATCAACCACCTTGATCGCCGCGTCCTGCACAGCTGCCGCGGCGTCCGACAGCTTCTGAAGCTGAGCAGACAGCTCCCCCGCCTGTTCGTCTTCCCCTGCCAGGTCCTCACCCAGTGCTGCCGCTAGTGCTGCCGCGGTGCTGTCAATGGCACTCGCGGTCCCGACCACCCTCTCGGCCGCCAGCCGCCGGGCCGCCAGCCCAGCAGCATTGCTGCCAGCCGCCGCTGAGTCAGCATTGCTGCCAGCGTCGGCCAGTGCTGACGTCAGCTCGTCGGCCGCTGTGTCAATGACAGCAGCAGCGACAGCAGCCGACAGGGGGGGCTTGCCAGGGCTGAACCGGATGTGCGCGTTGAGTGCCCCCATGAGCGCCTGGTGCCGCGCAGCACCAGTGGCGTTGCTGAGTGCTGTGGCATGCTGCTGCTTCAGGGGGGCGACGGCCTTGTCTGCTGCTGCGTCAAGTGCTGCTGCTGCTGCCGCCTTTGCCTCCTGGTCTGCCTCTGATGCTGGTGTCAGTGCCAGGCCACGCAGCAGCTCCAACACCTGCAGTGTTGTTGGTCACAGCAAGAATGGTTGGTGAGCCTTGAGTGCATGAGTGCATGAAGTTGGTCACAACAGATAATGTCAAGATCGTTGTAGAGTCACTGGTGGGAGGGAGCTGGGTGCTTCAGTCACGTGTCAAGGCCTGAGTGGGGCTGAGCCCACACAGCAGCTCCCGCAGGATATGCAGAATTCGCCAGCTAACAAGCCAGCCAAACCAGCCCAAGCCACCAGGGGGTGAGAGGCCTAAGCGCCGCTGTCGAATGTTGGGGCCAGTGACAGTGCCAGGCCATGCAGCAGCACCAGGGCTACTGTCTGGTGTTTGTGCTGCAACACAACCAGACACAACAGCGAGCCCCCCCCCCTCGCCCTCCCCAGACTCCCACACGCCTCACCTGCTGCCCCCGGGAAGCCTTGCCGCCTGAGCCCAGGCCCAGCCCGCCCTGCACCACCTCCCTCAGCAGGTCCAGCTGGCGCTTCACCTCAGGCACCGCCAGGCCCTTGGCGGGAGCCAGGGCAGCAATCACAACCTCCTGCACAGGCAGTACAACGTAGGGGGGGGGGGGCAGGACAGGGGCAGTACAGGGGCAGCGCAGCTTCAGCAGATCACAAGGCATCTATACGCTTGTGCTGCGCCTCTGCAGCCCCTTATGTTGCACAAAAGTTGACATTATCCCCAAATACGGAAATCCCCGGTAGACTGCATGGCCTACACAGGCCTGGCCTACAGCATATAAATTAGTCTGCGGCCCCCACCTGCTGCCCGTTGAGCAGTGCGTTGATGGCAATGTCCACAGAGTTGACAAGCTCGATGAAGGCCTGCCCATCCTCCAGTAGGCCCTCAGCCAGGCCTGGCTCTGCTGACAGCAGGGGCAGGGGCTCAGTGATCTGCCACAGGCTGCAGCCCGATGACACGCCGGCACCAGCCTGTAGGGGGTGAGGAAGGCAAGAGTGAGGCAGTCCTGTTCAGTGCTGCTGTGCATGAGCCCGTGTGGGGCAGGCCAGCACTATAGTGAAGCAGCAGCGGTACACGGCTGGCTCTGCTGGCACTTATGAGCAAGGCGTCCGCCAATGTTCATGCTGATCTTCATGCTTGTGCTCGTAATGATGCGCATATGAATATCCATCCATGTTAATGTAATATCCATCCATGTCCATGTCCATGTCCATGCAAACATTCATGGCCATGTTCATGGTGCCGCACCTGTGCCATGTCCCCCAGGAAGCCCCAGTCCAACTGGTCAGCAGCAGCCAGCAGAGCCTTCTTAGCCCCGTGAGGCAGCTGGGCCCAGGACTTGCCCCGGTGCTTCACCAGCTGCCTGTAGGCACCATCCTGACCAGTCCACTCCAGCACCTGCAGCCACACACACATCCAACCCAGTCGGGTGATGCTTGCTGTCCTTTTGTTTCCTTTCGTATTATCTCGATATACCTCTCAGCACACAAAGCAATGCAGCACGTCCCTGTCAACTAACAGGCCATTCAGCTAGTGTGCGGCCTGCCTTTTATGCCCGTTTGCACCTGCAGGCACACACATTCATGCCAGCCTGGTTATGCTTGGTTCCCTTGCCTATTGCACTTCTCAACACACGCAGCAATGCAGCACTCCCCGTCAACTTGCATATCACACGTTCAGCCAGTGCGCCTTCGTCTTGCTTTCTTTGCTCATGTGCCTGCCTGCCTTGGGATGATCTCTGACAGACCCAATGCACCATTAGTACTTCCAACACAGACACAACCCCCAGCCCCCTAGCCCAAGACATACCTTCTGCATCTCCTGGACCAGGGCAATGCGCTGCTTGGTCTTCATGCCCCCAAAGTCCCTCCACAGGTGTGCCTGCCCACTGGCCTCTGCACCAGCACCAGGGTTAGGTCGGGCCCGCTCCCCAGCTGCAGCAGCTTGGGACAGATACTCCCGGAAGCCCTCAAGGTAGGCACCATCTGCATGTACAAGGTGTTGTGGAATGCAACACATGTCGCAAGGTAGTGTCGTCTGACAGCAACCGCAGCTTGGGACAGGTACCCCCCTGACGCCCTCCGGGCACTATCAGCCAAGGTACTGTCGCCAGCTGCAAGTGCACATGATCATTCACTGTAGCCAGCACTTGGTCAGAGCAACACACAGAGCAACCACACGCTTCTGCTGCACGCCTTGTGACTGCATGTGGATCGTTCAGCGGCTGGGAGAAGCACCCCCTCAACACCCTGAATGGGTTTAGCCCCATCGCCACTGTGTGGGGTTGTAGTTGACACAGCAACTCGACATGCATGTCCGTTTCGTTCGGATTGCAACAGCTGGATGATGTAACAGTCAACAGAGCTCATCAAGTGGTCCAGGGGTGTGCTGATGCATCTACGGCCTGGTCCTGCGGTGCTGTTGCACGTGCACAGCACGTGCCAGCAGCTGCTGCTCACGGATGCAAGCCTTATGCGCTCACCCGACTGGCTCTTCGCAACGTCGTCTGTGTACTTAAGCCACCTGCCTAGGGTCCTGTAGCCGCTGTAAGCAAACCCTGCCAGGAACAGGGCATCCCAGGGCAGCACTTGCTGCACCATGGCCGGCCTGAAGAGACAACAGCACAGTCAGCAGCAGGGGTGCTTCTGGTTAGGTCACACAATAGTGAAAAAGTTGTTTGAGGGTTCAGAGTACGGCACAACGCCCTGAAGGTAGTGTATAAGGCAGAGCAGCAGTAGCAGCAATGACCACAGCAGCAGGGAGGGCAGCAAGGACGTCCACAGGCCGATGCATGCACTGAATACAGTCAGTTCATGCATATACATGCAATAGTTTAGTTGCTGCAGCAATTGAGACTCAATGCATGGTTGCTGTGCAGTTGGGGTATCGTTGCTGTGGATGATCTGGAGCCAGCCGGCAAACACGCCCAGATGAGATCCCCGTAGCAATAACCACACCTGATTCAGGTATCCAGTATTGCTGCAGCTACTTTGAAACTCTTGCTGCCGTTGCCTGCGCTCAGGCTGAACGTCGATATGTAGTCCTGCTGCGCAGCAACGCAGCTGCAGCCGTGCGCACAACGAACAATCACAGCTTCAATCAACTGTTACTTGGTCAATGTGCGAGGTCGCAGCTTGAAGCTTGTGGCAGTGTGTTTGTTTGACCTGGTCAGAACAGCTGGGCTGGTGTTGCACTTGCAGAGTGCAGTCAGCGACAGCTGCAACCCATCTGTTACCATGACCTGCTGAGATCAAATCAGTCGAGTTGCTGATCAATGACTAGGCTGTGGTGCACTTGCTGAGCAAGTGAGGCTGCAGCTCAGCTGAGCTGACCCGTCAACATGCTTCTGGCACCCTGACCAGCTGAAGCAGTGCTGTCCACCAGGTGCTGCCTGCTTATCTAACCATGAAGGGCTGTATGCAAGTGGTTCTGCTGTCACAACACCAGCAGCAGGGCAACAATGGCGCAACTGTTGCCGCATGTCCAGGAAGGCAAGGGCATTTGACATCATCGCCTGTTGAACAGCTGGCACCATCCACACCCGGTCACGTACCGAGCAATATGTTTCGCGTCACACCACACGCACACAGCAACGAGGTGTGCAACTCGCAAAGCCACACTCAGAAGAGCTGCAGCCAGTGCTCACACGAGCCCACATCAGTGCATCTGGCAACAGCGAGGCGGCACTATTGCCTCACTGAGTGATGATGGAGTGATGTGGGACGGCAATGGAGCCTCACCGTGAGGCCCTCACGCACGCACAGGCTTTGATGGCTGTGTGTGGCATACTGAGTGACAGAGTGAGTATGGCAGTGTGTCATGTTGTGCTAGCCTAGGCAGGTGTGTGCCACGAACAGAACATCGCACCTTTATACAACCCCACTGCGTGCTACGTGGCAACACGCGAGCAGTAGTGAAGCAGATGTACAGCGCAAGTGCCTGGTGTTGCTGTTGTCAACGGTAGTGTTGATCAGCAATGCACAGTAGTAGTGCAGGCGTACGATCAAGTTGCTGATCATGCTCAACCTCCCTGTGCTTCATGGCACAGGTGCTTGACAAGAGCATTCAACACACCTTTGCTAACATGACAGCCGTCCTGCAAAAAGGTGGCAGCAACAGCACACACCATGATACATTGTTCCTGAAACACCAAACAGTCCCCCAAGAGGCACCACCAGCAAGCGCCATGCACGCCATTTCAGTCGATGTATACACATCGGAGCATCGTATGTCTTGGTTCAGATCGCGCTCCAACCAGTTCAGGCATGTACATGGACTTGCAAGACTTGCTTGTGGCCAGCAAGCTAGCAACAACAGCAGCAAGCAAGAATGCGGGTGGTCGAAAACAATGATCACCCTCATAAGCACATCTCAAAGCAACAGATGCGCGTACTAAGTTGCTGAGGAGCACGGCAATGTCACACACACTTGCACAGTGAGGCAGCTTCCATGAATGTGCCAGCTGGCCCTAAAACGCAAAACCCTGGCAACTCGGGCCCACCCTTGCCATCAAAAGCCACCAGACTATGCGTTTTCAGTCACTCATCGACAGAGCAAGCAGGCTGCATTGCCACCGACCAAAGCATCCAACGCAAGCTGCAAGATCATCAAACCGCTGACGTCCAGGTGCATGCATGGAGGGGTTCGAAGGCATGAAATCATGTTTAGCTTCATTCTAACTTACTTACAGAAGCTTTTGGGGCTGTTGCCAGTGTCTCAGGCATGTTCATGTCGACAGCATGCCCATGCATTCTGGGGAGGTCCGGGCGCTATTTCACTGCAAGTTCACAATATGGAATTGCTTGCGCATTTTTTCGCGATGCGTATGTCGCACTCTAAGCTCTTACACGCCTGTTCCCTGGCAGCCATGGCAAGGTATCAACGCCCCCTGCTCACTCTGACAACGCACCCGAACATGCTCTACGGCTGACATATGTATTTGGTTTGTCTTTTTTTCTACTGTCACAGGTACCGGGAGTCTCCCGCAGGTGAGATCCAAGGCCTGCTGCTCTGTGCATGAGCAGGGGTAGGCATGCATGAGGTCCCACTTGCAAACCGTCCTTGCACGCGGTCGTGCGTGGTGATCACAAGACAATCAGCCGCAGTCACGTCTCATTGCTATTCAAGGCCTGATACCACGATGATCAGCATCACAGCACCTCATGCATGGCCTTTGCTGCTGTTGTCACCCATGTCTGCGAGGCCTTGCCCGTGCCTTCTGCACGTTGGACTCTCACACCTTGGACTCTCGCACCTTGCACCTTCAGAACAGACCATCAAAGCTCCATCCCTCACTCCTATCACGTTTTCCTCATTCGCCTGCCCCTGACGCCCCCCTCCCTCCCTCCCTCCTTGAAGAGACCCCATGGCCCAGCAGACCATAGCCCTGTGCATTGCCACCAACCCCCTGGACAGCACACCCCTGGAGCCCAGCCCTCAAGACAGCACACCCCTGGACTGCAACCCCCTGGACAGCACAGCCCTGTCCCTGGATCCCAGCCCCCAAGACCTCCTGGACTTCCTGCGCAGCACCTCACCTGAGGGCCTGAGCATGGCAGGCAGTGGCGGCCTGAGCATGGCAGGCAGTGGCGGCCTGAGCATGGCAGGCAGTGGCGACCTCTGCCTGCCCAACCCCCACAGCAGTGGTGACGACAGCGGCAGCCATTACCTACATGACTTGCTGGCAGACTTCCAGTCAGACCAGACTGTCATCCGTGACCTACCAGCCTTCCCCTGCAGCACCCAGAGCCTGCAGGGTGATGCCCACAGCAGCCACCTCAGCGGCTGCATCATCGACACGCCTGATTGGCTGTCAGCACAGGCGGTCGACGCCATGCTGCTGGACTCGCAGCCCACCCCCACTACACTGCAGCAGCAGCAGCAGCAGACAGCATTAAGTGGCCTGACATTCTGCCTCGCAGGCCTGCCAGCACAGCCCCCCTTCAGCCCTAACGTGTCCCTTCACAGCAGCAGCAGCAGGACAGGCACCACTGCCCTGCTGGCTACACCACAGGGGCCCCCAGCCCCCACAGGCTGCTTCAACACCACATGGCTTCAGGCACCCCAGGAGCCTTCCGTACTGCAAAGTGTCGTACTGCCTGCCTACCAGCCCTGCCCCCTGCCCCTCACATACAATCTTTATGACCAGCTGGAGCTTGCCAGCCTAGAGCTGCCAACAACCCCTGCCAACAACCCCTGCCAGGCAGCACTTGGCGCACAGGCAGGCTTGTACCCTCTCAGCCTGTTGAACACCCCCAGCTGCCCCAGCAGCAACAGCAGCAGCAGTAGCCTGGAGGCCCTGTTGAGCCCCTTGGGTTCAGGCCTCAGCAGTCACATTCCCCAGCAGCCTGTGACTCAGGCTACGCTGGCACCTCAGCAGCAGCAGCAGCAGCCAGTGGGTGCGCAGGTGCAAAAGAGAAAGAAGAACAAGGGCAAGCAGGTCCGCAAAGTGCGGGTCGCTGAGCTGATGCGTGAGCAGCTACGGGCCCAGCAGCAGCAGCAGCAGCAGACATCCACGGCGGACGTGCTGCGTAGCATTGTGGCACAGGTCAATGGCTTCACACACCAGCAGGAGCTTGTGCAGCAGCAGCAGGAGCTTGTGCAGCAGCAGCAACAGCTCGTGCAGCAGCAGCAGCAGCAGCAGCAGCAGCAGGAGCCCCAGCCGCAGCAGCTTGTGCAGCCACAGCACTCAGGGTTTGTGCTGCTGCAGCAGCTGGAACCCCAGCCGCAGCAGTTTGTACAGCTGCTGCAGCAGCAGCAGCAGCAGCCTGCTGTCTGGGCCAACACACCTGGTGGTTTGGTCCCTGCTATACCTCAGCTCACTCACCAGCAGCAACAGCAGCAGCAGGCTCTTGACCCTCCAGCTGCTGCTGCTGCTGCTGAAGATGATGGTGGTGTGAAGTACGTGGGTGTTGGCAGCACCCGCCCTGACTGTGCTGCCCTTAAGGCCTTCATCTGGTGTGAGGGCTTCAACGGTGCAGCAGGCAAGGTAGGCTGGGCCAGGGGGCCCCACACTGCTGCAGTGACCTGGTGTGTATCAGTGCAACATGCCGCAGTGACCTAGTGTTGCATTGGCCTGTTTTCTGCAGTGGCCTGGTATTGCAGTGGCCGGCTTCTTGCGGTGGCCTGTTGTTGCAGTAGACCTGGGGGATACGTTGGTGCATTGTGGGGGTTTGCGGCACTCCCACTCAGCCTGCAACACCGCAGGGTATTTATTCAAGGCACGGCTGCTGTTGCTGACACAACTGCTGCTGGTGCCGCCGCTGCCGTCGCCCTGTCTTTGTCCATCCCTGCGTGTCTCACTAGACGGCTCACCTGGGCACCTTCCCCACTGCCGAGGCTGCTGCCGCCCGCTACAATGAGACCGCCGCCTTCAAGAGTGAGTGCCGCACTCACTCAGTGAGCCCAGGCTGTGGCCACTCAGTGAACACCCTGATGCCACACTCACGCATGTACTGATCAATGAACGCCAGGCTGTTAACTTGAAAGAAGGCTGCCGATCCTTCTTTTCAAGTTGCCAAAGAGGCTGACCACGCCTGTTCTGCCATGTCCTGCCCCCGCCTGCGCCCTGCAGACTACCAGTGCCCTGGCCTCCACAAGCTCAACGACCTGCCCGGCCTCAACACCAACCCAGCAGCAGCAGCAGCAGCAGCAGGTGGTGGTGCAGGAGTCAGCCTGTGTGGCCTGACGCCTGGTGCGTACACTGTGCTGGTAGGCTGGGCTGTCAGCAAGGGCCTGGAGGGCAGCCTGCTGGGGTGGCAGCAAGGGGACAGGTTCAACCTGGCTTGGAGGACCTGACTGACAGTCAGTGGCCACTGAGACATTCAGCCTGAAAGTGGGGCCGTGTCTGGTGTGTCGTGTCGTGCTGTGGTGTGATGTGTTTGAATGAGAAATAGGGGTGTTGGGGTGAATTCAGACAAAAGAAGTGGCTGGAGATGTTGTCACTGATCAGTATTGTTGAAGAAGGTGCTTAGCACTGTTGAAGAAGGTGCCCCAGTTCAGGCAGGCAGGCAGGCAGCATCACTGATGAGGAATGTTGAAGAAGGTGCTCCAGCAACTTGAAGTTTTGCACACGGGCAGCTCAACCTGGCCCGGGTCACACACAGGGTGTGGGGTGGCGCAGCTACCTCAGGGTTGGAGCCCAATCGTGATGCACGATGTGTGCTCCTCTGTAGCCGGCACACCTCTGCTAGGTGCCTGACTGTGTCAGCATCCTTCCCAAAGCTTACTAAGCAAAGAGGTTGAGGCCGTAGTACTACAACTCTGCTTGGGCTACGCACTGATGTTGAACAAGGTATGTATCTTGCAACCTCTGCCAGTGTGTGGCTAGTCAATTGCAGGCTGTTGTACCCCCTTGGGGCTGACAGGGGCTGCACGAGCATGTGGTGTGTTGGCAGGGCCTGCATGCAACAAAAAGGGTGTTGGGGCCACTGGCATGTGTGTGACTGTTGGGGCCATGGGATGGCCACACATGGTTGGGGTGAACTGCATCCGACGCTAGACTGACACGAAGTCCAGCGTTCATAGATAGCATCTGCTGCGCATGACGTCTCAACTGATGCGTAGGAGCCTGATTGGGCAGCAATAAACAAGGGTGCTGGGGCGGTACATGAGCACTGCAACAACTGCACCGGATGTTGACAAGCACAGAGCAGAGCCAGCCTTCTGTCAGCAGTTGCTAGCACAACAGCAGGAAAACGACTACCAAGAGCCGGTCAGACAGACCGTTTGCCGGGCAGATGCACAACACCGTTACAAAGCACAGTCCTGGTCTTTCACAAGGTCGTGATGTTGTTGTACGTAGCGGCCGTGGTTGGACCACTGTAAAGACCAGCCTTGCCGACTTGGGACAAGTCAGATCGACACCAGCGTCGACATCCGCACCGTTGACACACCTTCAAGGCTTCAGACACTATAAGACGACACACCCCCTGTCAGAAAAGGACAGACCCGCGCACCCTCCGCAGCAAAGCACAAGGCGTTCTCTCTCCTCTCAGCTACAGACCTGCACCTGCACCCACATCCACGCTCCTGCGATGCCCTCTGGTGTAAGGACAATGCTACTGTCTGAGCCGCCAAGCATGATTGCTTAGCACAGGTGACCACAAGCATCACAACTCTATCAACACGCCACAAGCTGAGCCATGCTGCTGACCGCAACAGCCCCAAATGCCCGCAGAGCCAACACAATGACCACTAAGCAAGCCATATGAAGCCCACAACATGCCATAACACAAGGTGAGGTTCTGATGCAGGGTCATGCAGGGTCAGCAGCACACACTGCCCTGCGTTCCCGCCAGCACACAGCACAGCAGCACTGGCAGCACACAGCACAGCACAGCATGTAGAGCAGCAGCCATGCACCCAAGGCTCTGGCTGATCCAAGACAGAGCCAAGAGGCAGCACCACACCGGCTTCTGTTGCAGCCTGCTTGTTGACATCGCAACTATGCCTCCATGCCGTCTGAGCCCCAAAGTCAAGGTGCTCTTGTGTGCAGGCGCGTGGACGTCTCAGCCCCAAAAGACTCCCGCACGTCAACAGACCACCCAAGAACCACAGGCGACCGCAAGGCAGTGCAGCTATGGATCTACACAGTGAGTGTGACAGAGGTCCTCAGCCATGACACCTGACACACTGGACCAGCCCTAAATCCAAGCAAGCATTGGTGGCAGCACAGTGCACCTCGCGCCGGCACACAAGAGCACCTGACCCACTGACACAACAGCCCCGCAACACGCCATCACGGGATGACCGTCATCACCGTCACGAGATGACAGGGTTACTGCTCCATCTTCTTGAAGATGACGCAGCTGTTGTGGCCCCCGAAGCCAAAGCTGTTGCTGAGGGCCACCTTGACCTCGTGCTGCTGCTTCTCACCCGCACATACCACCTTGGGGTCCACACCCTCCTCTGGTGAAGTCACGTTAATGGTAGGGTGGATCCAGCCTGCAGGCATTTGACAGTGCAGCAGTGACAATGCAGCAGTAACAATGCAGGAGTGACAGTGCAGCAGTGATGCTTCATTACCGACGGTGATGGTGCGGCAGTGACAATGCA
>QAXK01014462.1:0-16041 GCA_004335735.1 Chlorella sp. KRBP
AGCAGCAGCAGCAGCGCATTGATGCAGAACCCACAACTGGAGCCAATGGTGGCGGCCTTTTGCTGACCAGCAGGTGGTGAGTGCTGCACCCGGTGAGGCTTCAGTAGCAGCTGCAGTTTGGTGAGTTTTCACACGCATGCGCATGCTGAGTACAGCCCTGCTGCCTGGTTGTGCTGTGTGAGGAGTGATCCAACATCCAAAGCTAGGTCGGTGAATGAACCTATGCATGCTGCTGCAAAACCGTCAACTGCTTGCTGATCTCACACCACTTGGTGTGAGGTGTCAGATATACCCAGGCCCTGTTGGCCTTAGGGGCGGAGAGGCCATCCCTGTTGCAAATGCACTCCGGCGCAGAACAGCAACCTGCCAGTCTACGTGTCTGGCCAAGGCAACAAAATCAGATGCCTTGCTCCACCTCCATTGGGTCACAATGCATCACTAGGGATGGCATGCTGTGGGTTCGGCCAGTATGTCAATGGTTGCATGAATTGCCACTATTGCCAGCTGCACCTGACTGAGTCAAAGTCAGCAAGCACGATCACTCACGTTCTGCCTCCTCGCTCTGAGCCGTGTCCTGCACTTCGTACAGCTGCTGCTCCGGCTCAGGTTCGTCGCCATACCAATACGTGGCCCCCTTCTTGCCTGTGCTGTCCTGCTGCTTTGCTGCTGCTTTGGGCCCTGAAGCCTGTGCTCCCGCTGCGAGCGGCTGTGCTGCTCCATTACGTGAAATCACGTGGAGCAGTTTGGGTCTTTGTTGCGGTTTTGAAGCCGTTGAAGCCCCAGCACCTGCTATCAGGGGCTGCAGCTGGTCCTGCTGTGCTGTTGTTGCTATAACTGGGACACGCTCAGGCTCAGCTGGCAGCTGCGTCGGTCTGGAATTTGCGTCTATGGTGTTATCAGCGATAGCAAGAGCCAATGACGATGCTAGCAGCAGAGCTAGCAGCACTGCTTTGCGTTCAACGGCCATGGTTGGCCAGCCAGCTCTTTCAAAGCCTGGAACAACCTTTTACATGATCGTGTACCTTTTTCCATGATAATCGGTCAAAAACCGTCTTATTCGATGCAAACCACCTCCAGCTGACGGTGTCATTCATAAGTGACGTCGCTGTGCGGTATGCGGCAGAGTGGCTGGGCCAAACCACTCACACGCCTGGAATTTCGTACTTATGTGCGCCTCTGATGAACTTATTGTGGGTTGATCGGCCGCATGTACTGCCTCGACGGTACCAGTGCAGATGGCTCTGTACTTGACAGTGTGAGTGGGGCCTACCCGATTACACCGCTCGATCGCAGCATGTATCTTGAGCAAACCCACAGACACATGTGCAGTATCACCATCTGTGCATTTCTATCATACTCTGACATTGTCACAACACCCATGGCAGCAGACCATGAACTCAGTTCAAGCAGCCTGGAAGCTGCACACGCGTAGCATTGGCACAGACTGCCCCACACAGTGACACCACCACTGTGTCCTCCACAGGCAGTCAAACACGGGCCGCCTGATTCTTGCCACTGAAGCTGCAAGACAGCATGTCCGCTGTCACACAACAGCGTTGTCCAGGTCAGCTGCTGACAACCTGCCGACAGCTAGAAGCATGCCTATAGTCTCCAACACACAACAGCCTGAAGGTGCAAGCTGGTACTACCTAGGGGGTTCCTGTGTCCAGATGTATCTGTTGACCGTTGCTCAGGCTGCAGCCTCGCATTGTGAGGCTGCAGTGCAGTGTGCGGACTGCTTCCATTCTACTAGGCAGGTGTACACAGGGCCCAGAGCACCATGAGTTATGATGCGAGACCATGTTTTTGTCCTGGAGGTTGCTGCCACGTCCTGGACAGCCTTCAGAATTTGGGAACTTGTGCAGGCCTGCAGTAATGAGCGAACCAATTGGTGCAACCTGGTTGACTGCATGGTGTTGCTGCGCAAGACCTCAGTGGAATGCAACATGCACACACTGTGACTGGATACACATGTACTGCCGTGGCCGCAACCCTGCATCTTCAGCTTGAACACCAAACTGTGTAGGAGGTGGGAGGCTTTGCCAAACATGCAAGGGCGCATTTTGGAGCCTTCATGAAG
This sequence comes from Chlorella sp. KRBP, assembly GCA_004335735.1. NCBI lineage: Eukaryota > Viridiplantae > Chlorophyta > Trebouxiophyceae > Chlorellales > Chlorellaceae > Chlorella > Chlorella sp. KRBP. Next base: position 2,081 of record QAXK01014462.1, read on the forward strand.
GTGTGATCACACCGCATGCCAACTTCTGCAGAGCAGCCTGGGCCCCATGCAAGTTGTGCTGAACCTCTGTTTGCAGCCTTTGAGTCAGAACCTGTCTGAGGCTCGCACCTCAGACATCGTAATGGGACAACCTCACACCCTCAAACCTGACATGCCTCACACCTTGCCACTGTGCCTGTGCTGTGCCTCAAACTCAGCCCGCAGCCCCGACAGTGCTTCACGCCTAACACCCCCCAACGGGCCCTGACTCACGACCTGGTGCACCGCCTGCACCCCAGCAGGGCCCAAAACACCAAACAGCATGCAAGCACCCCGGCGCACAGCAGATGCAACCTCTGTGCTCACTGCAGACATGGACTGCTGGTCCCTTGCTGCTGCTGCTGCTGCTGCTGCTGCTCCGGTGTCTCCCAGTGTCCTCACCCCACCCGTGCCCTGACTGACAGCAGCAGCAGCCAGCAGGCCTGCCAGGCTGGCGGGCGCTGCCGTTGTCAATGGATGCACAGATGCGGGTCTGGCCTGATTGCATGCAGCTGAAGCAATCCCACAGTCACTTGACTGCACCATGCTTGCTGCTGTGCTTTCTACTACGACTGAAACCTCTTACGATGTGCTGGCCGTCTACTGCTGCAGTGTGATGACCTGCTGGCCCACAGAGGTGGGTGCTGTGCTCAACATGATTGAGAACTTTGGCACAGGCGCCTTTGCCACAGTCATGGACAGCTACGACTACACCGCAGCACTCAACCAGGTCCTGCCAGGTGAGCACTGCGGCTGCTGCTGCTGCTGTTTTGAAAGGTGAATGTTGGTCTGCTGCACAGTTCAAGCTCGCCTCGCATAGAGCATGCTGTTTGTGACAAGGTGCAATGGACAGCTGTGACCTTTGCGGGTGCACTGCAGAAGGCTCCCCTTGCGTCCGGACAGGATCCTGTCAGATGTAGTGCTGTGCCCACTCACCTATGTGCTGCGCATTGTTTTGTGCTGCTGGTGCATGTATTGCTGCTGTGCAGCTGTTGCACAAGCCAAGCAGGAGGCTGGGGGCTTCTGGGTGCTGCGGCCAGACAGTGGGGACCCAGTGGAGGTTGTGCTCATGGTGAGGCCACCTGCCAGAGGGTGGTCACATTGCTGTGATGGCCCTTCAGCGCTCACCTGGCCATGTGCTTTCCCCTCTTTGGCTCAGTGTTGGGTGTCAGGCTGCGCCTTCAGTGTTGGGGAGCGACGCACCTGCATATTGATGCTGATTCCGCAATATAGCCGTGAGTGTGCGTGCCCCGTCCCTTGCACCCAACTCACACAAGGCGATCACACTGTGTGTGTACTGCTGTTGTACCGCAGGCCCTGCGTGCGCTGGACAAGGTGTTTGGCAGTACGGTCAACGCCAAGGGCTACCGGGTCATCCAGGGTGCTGGGGTGATCCAGGGAGACGGCATCAACGTGACCACCATCAGTGCCATCCTGGCGGCAGTGGTGGGGGAGAGCTTCAGCGCGGAAAACGTGGCCTTTGGCATGGGAGGGGGCCTGCTGCAGCGCGTCAACAGGTGGGTCTTTTGTACTCTGGTGTCAGCCCACACCTACGTATCAGTGTGTGGCGTATGTGGCTGTTGGCCATACATGCGCACTTGCACCAAAGTACGTAACAGTGTGTGACTGGAGCCTTGTGTGTCACCTGCAACAGTGTTTCAGCAGGCGCTGATCCCCTGCTGCTGCTGCTGCTGCTGTTGTGCAGGGACACGATGAGCTTTGCCACCAAGCTGTGCCATGTGGTGTATGCTGACGGCACTGCCCATGATGTCATGAAGCACCCTGCAACAGACAGGGGCAAGATCTCCCTGCCAGGTGGGCGACCAAGCACGCAGCATGGTGTTGACAGGGAGTGGACGTGTGTGAAACTGCAAATTGGATCATCAGTCACACAGCACCCAGCCTCTTTGTGGTACTCTGCACAGCTGATGAAAGAATACGTATTATACGGCAGCAGCACAGGCTGGGTGGGGAGACTGCGCCTCTGGACATCACTGCTGGCCGATCGCAAGGCCCTTGTGTTTTCCTGACAGGTCCCTCAGGCTTGCGTTTATGTCCCTCAGGCTTGTGTTTATTTGACAGGGCTGTACCTGGTGCTGCTGCCTGCAGGTGTGCTGGCGGTCAAGGCCGTCAAGGGTGTGCCCACTGTGTTCCCAGCAGATAGCGGGGAGGTGACGCCAGAGGAGGACATGCTGCAGGTCGTGTACGACTGCGGGCCAGTGGAAGGCCACTCCTGGCAGGACTTTGACGCGATTCGGGACCGCGTCGCGCAGCAGTGGGCCTCGCTGCCGCCGACTGCCGACAACTACAGTGCGTCGCTCAAGGCCAAGGTGGAGCGGCTGCGGCAGGACATGCATGGGCTGGCGGCAGCACGCATGCAGGAGGTCTCAGCAGCTGCTGCTGTGGCAGCAGAGGCGGCGGCGGCAGCAGCTGCAGCTGCAGCAGCAGCCAAGGCGTAGCTGGGTGTGCATGGAAGCGTGTGTTGGACTGACAGCAGCAGGCATGCAGGGAACCACGGCGGCGGCAGCTGCAGCAGCGGCAGCTGCTGCTACCAGCACACAGCTTTCACTCTCGCACAGTGCTTCTTGTGACCAAGCAGACTGACTGAATGGGGTGTTCTGTAGTTCATCGCAGCATATGCAGGCATGATGGTGCACTGGCACGCATACGTGCACGCAGGCAGAGCTTTCAGCAGCCTGCCAGATCCTGTGTTGGGCGTTTGAGTGTGTGTGGTAGTGGTGGTGGTGGTGTGCTCATTTTCACGATATGCAGGGTGTGGGATGTGCCATTGTACACTATTATTGGGCATTCCTGTCAGGGTTGGTGGTTGGGGCGGGCTGCATTGGGATTGGAGACGTGGTATTTCGCTTGTGGGGCATTGAGGCATACATGTCGACTGGTTGTCTTGAGCAGTGGTCCATTCTTTGCTGCAGTGTGGCGTCATTTGCCCAGCAAACTTCGCTGCAATGCCGTGCGTTTGCATGCGGGGACTCAACTGCTGTGTGACACTGCTTGTTCTGTGCCACAGACCGTAACTGCACTTGTGACTGCAGGCAGCCCTGCTTTGTACACGGTAGCCTGGTTGCAGTGCTGCAACTCTTGCTGCTTGTTGTGCAGGTCACAGTGCAGGGAGGAACCTCTTGGGGTTGTCCTGCAGTATGGCTCTGTCACAGCAAACTTCTGATGGTTGGTCTCTTGCGAGACGTCTGATGAGAGCTGCAAGCTCATAGAAGGACCCCATCAGGTTCTGCAGCATTACAATACAGTACACCTGTAACAGCACCCATCATTATCTCAGCAGCAATGTTTGCTGTGGGTTGTTCGTCGTACATCCCTCTACCACAGGTCTTGCTGCACGGATACACACACAGGTGAGCGTGCATTGGCTTGGGCCAGCTGTTGGCTTGCCTGCTGTTGGCCTGGTTACTGCTGTGGTGCAACAGCCAAGCGTGTCAGCAGATGGTTGCATGCACACCCTGTCAACATGCGAGTGCTGCAAGTTTGTTTTCGTCTTGTCTACGTCAATTCAAAGGCGCCTGGTTGCCCAGTGGCCCTTTGGCAGTGGGTGACTCGGCTGCAGTTGCGACTCATAAGGATTACAACTCAGCAGGGCAACAGCAGGTGCTTTCCTGGCCAAATAAAGATTCATCACCACATTATGAAATGGAGAACAAAGTCGTCCCCACCACGGATATGCTCGCGTGCACGATGACACCGCAGCAAAACCCGGCATGTTAGTCCCGGCAGTGTCCTCCGGGAGTATTTGAGACGTGGTACCAACACCAGGTGTTCTTCAGTGCTTTCAAACCTCAAAACACGTTGCAAAATCTTTTGTTATTCTTTTGTTGGCCGCGGCAGCGTCTTTCCGTTCAATCATTGAAGTACAGCAGAGTGCCGTCTGCTAAAGGTCCTCATTGGCACGTCACTCGTTTTTTTAGAAGTAAAAACTGATATAGAGAACCAAAGATTCAGGCACTTTTGCCAGTCACTGCCCGACTGTTGGTACTACAATCGCGGGAAGTTTGAAGGTGAGGGAAGGGGTTATGCCGGAGCATTTGCTTGCAAGATAATGCATACCTATACATGTAACAAGCATCGTGCCGCGTCGGGCATGTGGAGATAGCCGGGGACCTTGCCGGGGTCCGCTGGGGTGCCGCAGCAGCAGCAGTTCCCGGGCCCGGACCCGGGCAACCGGCACACGCTGCGACAGCTGCAAACATGCTGACGCACTTGCAAATAAACGCAAACTTAGCTCTTTATATATATCAACGCTCTCCCTCCACGCTGCAGACCTTACTTGCTGTGAATGTGCATGTAACAGGTGAAACAGTCTTCAAGGGGCTTTGGAGAGCTAGTGCTCAGCTAGACCGACAAGATGAGAGTGTTGCTTCTCACAGCGCTGCTATTGGCAGTTGCTGTTGTTGGCCTGACGCGTTGCAGTGCTCAAGGTGGGTGTCCAGGGGGTTCCCTACTATGTTGGTCTACTACACAGCAGCAACAACCAGTTCCAAGGCATGCTGCATGAAGCAAGCAAGACATGTTCGTCAAGCAAGCTCAACAGATGCATCAGGATCACATTGATTGCTGTGGACCCCCTTCTCTACCAGAAAGGGCAGGGGAGGGTCCATCACCGAGGCCAGCATGAGCTCTCAGGAAGGGTCCATGATCAGTACTGTCAGCAACATAAGGTGGATGACTTGGCCCATAAAGCTGCCTTTCTGCATCATCAATAGTGCACAAAGATTGGTTTCGAGCCACAAGCGGCTCCTTCCTCTGTTATGCTGCCTCAGATGCTGCCACGTCCCTCCTTGCATGCCGTGTCTGACAGCCTTACTACTGGCCCTAAGCCAACCGTGGCCCTCACCACCCGCTGTTTGTTTCATACACTTTGGTACCACCCGCCTGTCCCCCTCTGCAGATGTTGCAGCCCCCCAGGCAGCAACCATCCAGGAGCTGTGGGACCAGGTGCCAGATGCACCCGCAGGCCTCCCCACTGGAGGCACAACAGCACAGGATGTGCTGGCTGCTATACCCAACTTTACGGGCCCGCTGGTTCATGCTGCTGTGGTGCCCGCCCCTCCACGTTTTGGAAGGGCCCGGGGCCGGAGAGCAGGCCGTACTGGATCTCCTGTACAGCCACCAGCCGGCACAGTGGTAGAGGCAGTGAACGGGCTTGTACCAGCAGCAGGAGCAGCAGCAGCAGCCACCGCTCCAGAGTGGAAGGTTGATGTGCCTGTGGCACGGACAGCAGAGGCAGCAGCAGCAGCAGCAGCAGTTACTACAGAGGCTGGTGCCGTCACTGTGCAGGCTGCCCCCAGCGCCTACCAGGCCATCTTTGACAGGCACAACTACTTCAGGGCGTGGCACAACACGCCTGCATTGACCTGGAGCAGCAGCTTGGCCTCAAATGCAGCCAACTATGCTGCAGGGTGTCAGTGGGGGCACGACCCAAATGCCCAGGGCCAGGGAGAGAACCTGTATGCCATCAGTGGCTCTGGGACCAACCAGGCCAACACACTAATGAACGCGATCAATGCATGGTGAGGGACTCACATGCAGCCCGGAGCACTGAAATACGTGAACGGGGGCTATGTGTGCCTGTCACAAAATTCAGGGTGCACTGTGGCTGCAGGATGCGCATTGCGTCGATTGCACCCGAGTACTCAAATGGAACGGCAGTTGTCGTACTGGTACAGTGTCGCAACATGCACCCGGACCACTGCTCATGCACTGATGAGTTCCTACTTGTATTCTTCTTGTACTGTGCTCTGTGTGTGTGGTCTGCAGGTATGATGAGTACAGCTCCTACAGCTACAGCTACCCAGGCTTCTCTGAGGCCACAGGACACTTCACCCAGGTCAGTGCCACTGTGCAGACACACCATGTGGTAAGGTGCACCCAACAGACATACCAGCATCTGCATGCCGGGGGAACGAGTGTATACCACTTTGACAACAAGGGTGGCTGTCTTGTCACTGTGTTGAAACAGCGCAGCACCAGATTTTTACGTGTCGCCGCTGACCATGGGCTTGCTGTGGTGTGCGCTGCCGCATGGCGTGTTGTGCAGGTTGTGTGGAAGAGCACCACAGCAGTGGGGTGTGCTGTGCAGGCATGCGGCTCCAACTTTGCTGGCTGGTCCAATGGAGGCGTCTATGTGGTGTGCAGGTGTGGCTACTGGCTTGATCTGTGTCCGACTCCACTGCCCCAACAGCCAGCTGCTAGTCAGACTCACTTCTTCTAAATAAAGACAGCTTCTAGCCAGTATCAGTTTTGCTACATCAAAAAGTCATCGGCACTGGGTTCAGGTCTCCCCCATGCTGTGTCTTGCAACAGCGTCCGTGTGTGCATTGCCCTGTTTGGTCAGAGGAACTCTGGGAAACAATTCAAGGCATGACGTTGCTACAAAGCGGCTTTGCGCTCGAAGACGTTTCCAATCATTGAACCAACCCCTGCCTGCGTCCTGGCTGCTGCTGTCCTGTGTACACTGTGCTGTGCCTGTGTAGGTATTCGCCTGCAGGCAACATTGTGAACTCTGGCTATTTCCAGGCCAATGTCCTGCCTCGGTCAGCGAACCCACCTTCAACCACACCACCACCCTCCAACCCACCACCCCCACCACCAGCCAGCCCGCCACCACCACCAGCCAGCCCGCCACCACCAGTAGCCATCCCGCCTGGGGTACTGCCTCAAGGCTACATGATCAGGTACGCTAGCTACTGTAAGGGGTGTTCAAGTATACCCTGAACCATGTAATAGTATGGAAGCACTGCTGAGCACACAACTAATGGGGTGGGAGCTCTTTCTGGTGTAATGGCTTGCCTTGCTCACACCAGTTAGGGACAGCAACTGCAGCAAAAACAGCAGCAAAAGCAGGCCCTGTGGTTGTGTGGCACAACATCGACATCAGCAGGAACTCATGCAGTGGCGGCCATAGAACACTGCTGCTAGCATTGATGACCGTGCTGCTGCTGCTGCCACCATCATTGTTGTACAATCCCTGCAGTACAACGTCCTCTGGTCCTGGGTGCCTGGTGGCTCAGAACCAGCTGTACTGGATCTGCCTGTACAGTGATGCAAACATGGTGCTCTTCAGCAACGGCAAGGCCGTCTGGTGAGTCAAAGAGACGAAAGTGGATGCTCCCAACTTTGTTGTGGCCCTTGTAGAACCTTCTATCAGTGGCAGCTCTGCAGCCATCATATATGACGTGTCTGTGTGAGTCATAATGGCGGATATGGTGGTCGTGTTAGGGGCCTTTTGAAGTTTTCAGATTGAGAACTGATGGCACCATCCATGACACTGGGGGGTCTTTGGCCCAGCGGTTGTCCCAGCCGCCCCATGGGCCAGCAGTTGCATGTTGAGTGATCGACCTGGGGTCCAGCAAGCAGTCTGGAAGAGTCCTAAGGAGTCCGAAAGAGTCCGGAAGAGTCTGAAAGAGTCTGGAAGACTGTCTCACCCAACCCTTGTCGCATTGTGGTCTGCACAGGTCCACACGGACCTCTGGGTATTCGTCCCAGCCCCCAATGAAGCTCATCATGCAGACATCCGGGTCCCTCATCAGTGAGTGTGCTGGCAAGCAGTAGCTGTGTACTGCGTGTACAATCTGGGCCCACTACAATGACGACGTACAGGTCGCGGCTGGTGTGTCAAGGCAGTACAAAATGTTTGCCGGCACTCCGTGACGTCAGCCCCCAGACTGACACAGCCCAAGTGCTGGCGGCACATGCATGAGGTGTCACCTGGACATTCGAGAGTGCTTGCTGTGTGATCAAACCAGTTTGTGCTGGTACCACCAGAGTTGACGCACAATGTTTCGAACACTGTCACGCAACGTTGGCATGCTACTCGTCGTTGACGTCATGTCAGGGTGCTATACTGCAGCACCAGTTGTTGCTTTGCTGAAGCAAGGCCTATGTTTACTGAGCTGCTGTCCCTTCCCTGCTGTCCTGCAGTTGTTGACAACGCCAACACACCGCTGTGGTCAACCAACACACCGGGCAGAGGCGCAGCGCCCCGGCGCTTCATCATGCAGAATGATGGCAACGCGCTCATTGCTGACGCAAACAACAAGGCCACCTGGGCGACATACACCAAGGGCATGTGAGCCAGTAGTGCGCCGCTGCAAGAAATCAGCTTGTACGGCAGCAGTGCAGCTGCAGGAGCTGGGAAACGAGGCAGCAATGCAGCTGCAGAAACATGCACGGCAGGCAGTGCGCAGCTGCAGACGCCAGCAAATCCAGGCAGCAGCACAGCTGCAAGGACTTTTGCCACAGTGCGCAGCTGCAAAACATGAGCGGCAGCAGCGGGGCTGCCCAGCAGGACATACTAGGACAGGCAGGCAGCGCTGTGGACATTCTGTTTGTGCGAGCTACAAACTGTGCTATGTGGTGGTTGTTTCTTTTTTTCCTGCCAGAGACAAGCACTGTGTTTTTCTGGGTGTGAGATATTTGCCAGCTGTGAACGCACTGTCTGGGTTTGTGTGCATGCTGTGCTGCATGCATGTGTTCATTTATTTATTTTGTACGTGGTGCATGCACATGCACATGTACACTGTGCAGCACGAATCTTGTTATTTAGTCTGGTCCAATGCAAGTTTGTTTGCATGCATGCGCTGGGGTGGAGCACGCAGCTGTTTGCCGCACTGTGCAGCGGCTGCATCTGCTGGGGCATCGTGGTTGTATGCAAGCATATTGTGTGTGCATTGGCGTGATGCATGACAGCGTTACCTCTGGTGATGGTTCATGTGTCACGTGCTTTGTGTGCATGCATTACATGCCATGCAGTGCACTATGCATACATGACATGCTGCTTGGTGACCGCCGTACAATAGTATTGTTAGCACAACGCTGGCCCAGCGTGACGTACGACATGCCGCACAGGGTGCTTGCATTCCCATGTGTGCAGCTCCCACAACATGGTCGCCGAGCACATGACTTGACCCTGTTGCTGTACATGCCTCTCTTACTTTGTCTGAAGGCTGTTTGTGACCCACTGCTACATGTTGGCATGACTAGTCATGATGTGAGTCAGGCTCTGTACATGATGGCTGTGGCCAGGTACAGGCCTGTTGGCAGATCTTGAGGGCTGTTATGTGTGATAGTCACACATGTGATCAGGTGCCATATGTACCTGGACTGACTGACTGTCTCCCTTTCTTGCACAGAGGTCATGCAGGCATGTCAAGCGAGCGACCAGCAGTCAGGATCCATTTCTTTGCCGCACAGTTGCTCCCGAACACCTTGGTGGTTTGCGGCACCTGCCAGGTGGCTCTCTCTATATGCACTGCAGTGGTGTTTGTCTGACTCTGACCCATGCATCTCACAGGTTGGCAGTGGCCGATAGTGTTGGAAGGGGTGGAATGTGAGGGCATGCTATTGCAGTGGCTTTGTGGTGGTTGCGGCCTTGTTTTGGGCAGTCAGCTGGGATAGGACCTGACCGATTTCGTAGCCAGTGTTGGTGGGCTCCTGCATGTGTTGATGCTTTGTGAAAGCAGGTGCTGTAGCGGGGCTGCCGCAGTATGCACTGCACTGCACTGCACTGCAGTGCAGTGTGCCGTGCAGTATGCAGTGCAGTATCCAGTGCATTGTGTGTGCCACTGGCAGTGTCCGACATGAGAGTGCTGTGAAAGCCAGTCTCCACTCAGTCTGCCTCATGTTTGCTGAAGGTTGCTGGCCGCCCCTGCATTGTTGCCAGGTGGTATGTGCGCGCATCTATTTGTGCTGCATGTTGCTTCCTCAACACCTAGCAGCTGCTGCCTTTACTAAACTCTTCTCTGAGAGAGCTCTGTAGGCAGCAAGCAGCCTGGGGCTTTACACAATGAGTTGCTTCCCCAGTACACTTCCATGCTTTTCAAGCTGTCCCCATGAGAGGTGTGTGTGTCTCACCGGCAGCAGCGGCAGCCGGTGGGTTGAGGGAGGCTACGCCTGCGGTTGCAGGAGCAGTGGCGTGTACATCGAGAGGTTGTGAGTGTTTCAGTGCTTGTACCAACAGGAGGGGCTGCGTGCGGTATGTGTGCTTTCAGGTGGTGCATTGGGGTGGGCTGCTTTTGGGTGCGCCGCTAGACCATCTCACCTGGTGTGCTGAGTCAGTGAAAAACGAAGGTGCACCAGCTATTGCTTTCAGGGTGGGCCAGCTATTGCTGATCATCATTAGCAGGATTATCTTTGGGTGCCAGCCTGCCAGGGCACAGGGCGCTCATGTTTTTTGCCGCTACCAGCGGCAGGCAGCGGCTCTGGTGGTGTTTCTCGTCCCAGGTGTCAACTGGTTACACCTGTGATGATCAAGGTACCTGTCTCTGTCACAGCCAGCGGCTGGGTGGCTCTTGGCGGCAATATCTTGGCACCTGGTCAATGCCAGGTTGGTTTTTCGTGTGCATGCTTGCATGTTGACCAAGCAACATGCATGATGCATACTGTGTTGGTGACCCACAATGTTTTTTGTGTCATGGTCACCCCTGGCAGGTCCCAAGGGTTGTTCCCCCCGGCAGTCCCCTTGGCCTGAGACATGGCCTGATCGGTCTCTGGCTCGCCCCCTCAGTGCTGTAGTAGCACTTATGCTGGCATGCATGCAGCCTGCAGGATTAGTCATCTGTGTTGTATTAGTCATCTGTGCTGGGTCAGCCAATCGTGCTGGCCAGACTGCATCCGTTGACTGTTGGTGGTTGCAGCTTTACTGAGTGGGAGTGTCAAGTGTAAGCCATGACTGTCATATTGCGTACTCCGGTAAACGGCACACCGTTTTTGCGAGAGTGACAGCGGCAACCCTTGATCCCCAACTCCCCTGCAACTATGGCAATCAAGCCCACGCCAAGCCTTGCTGTGTTCTTGTGCACTTATGCAGTGACTTGTCCATGTCAGTGCACTGACCTCTGCATGTCGCCTGCCAACGGACCAAGTTGCAACAGCATGCCATTGTCCACCACCATGCAGAGTGGCGTTACCGTAACGTTACCATAACGCTTGACGCACCAGACACACCCAGGAGCACATCTGTGTTACAAATCAACACAGGATAGTGACACCATTCTCTCTCAACATAAGGCAGCAGCACTTGCTGCCTGGACCCTGCTCCTTGTGACCAACACAGCTTGCTTGTGAAGTGAGTGCCGCACGCACCAGGCAAGCTCGATCCATGTAGCAACTTGTCAGCAAAGCGCCGCTTCCTGTGTATGGCCTGGTCGCCTGCATGTCAAGCAAGTGCCTCGGACGTGATGACCGACAAAAGCCAGCAGCCACAACACCTGCTGCTGTGAAAGCAGGAACAAGCAGAATGCAACAACATGTGCTGCTGTCGCTGCTGCTTGGTGCGGCCAGGTGCGTGCCATCAGGACACGTACACAATATGCATATGCCACACCACCCACATAGCTCCAGACCACCTTTCGGCAGCCAGTGCAGTAACTTCTGCTGTCCTGTACTACACCCCTTGGGCAACAACGGGAGCAGCAGCGCTCCAAAAGCTCGTGCATCACCGGCAGTCGTGGTGCTGGTGGCAACGTCCTCAAAGTCCAAAGACACAAGGGACGTGGCTCCTGCTGATCGAACGAGCAAGAGTGACACAGTCCCCACTCGGCCAGGTCATGTAGGCTGGCTGAGGCCCTCGGTTGAACATGACTATGGAGTGCCGGCTAGGCCCTCTTTGTCTCAGAGGAGCACCCAGAGCCCCAGCATGTCTTCACAAACCCCAGCCAGGCCGCAACGTGCAACTTCACAACCCCAGGACCTCTAACACACAACACGCACCCCACACACAGGTGTGGGCATCCCAGTGTATCAGACAGTACAGGGTGGCGACAACGCCATGCTCTTCTGCTGTGCAAACGCCTCGCAGCTGCCGACAGACACACCCAGCTGCTGCGTCGTCGCACAGCATGGCATGCCCCCCCCTGCTCCTTGGAACGCCGCTTGCAAAGTCAAATGACTGTGTCACTCTGCTGTTTGCCTGTCCCTGCCCTCCTGCTCTCAGCCCCACAGAGCCCCACGGAGCCCCCCTACTTCTTGGCAAACTCCAGACCCTTCTCAATCTGGGCCTTGAGCTCTGGCAGCATTGCATCCATCGCCTGCTTCTCAAAGTCATTGAGGGGGCCCAGCCCATTAATCTTTGCAACACCCTCAGGGCCCAGCTGCACGCGGCTGGCAAAGAAGGGCACGCCAGGGACGACCTGCAGACAGGCAGACGACAAATAGCAGGCCGTCAGCCACACATGTACATGCGACAATGTCGTGATTGCAGCGTATCACAAGCCGCTGTGCCAACCGTGCTGGGTGTGTGGTCAGGGAGCAGGCATGTTCCATCAAGGCCGAATGAGCACTGGCGGCCCTGGGGGCAATTATGCTGTGTGGTGAGGCAGCAAGCAGAAAGCCTGCCGAGCCCTCACTGTCCCTCCCCATCTTCTCATAGCCCTTTGCCTGTAGCACCCAGCACCCAGCCCCCCCCCTCCACACCGGAGCACCCGCAGCCACTTACATCTGACTGCACAAAGGCGCACTCATACATGTTTGGCTCCCCCTGCAGGCCCAGCAGGGTGCTCTCAGCCATGCGTGCTGCTGCGTATGCCATGCTGAGGGTGGCGCTGCCACCACCAGCCTTAGCCTCAACCACCTCTGTGCCAGCATCCTGCAGCAGCAGCAGCGGCGTCAAGTGCGTTTAGAACCACACACAAGGCATGCCCAGGAGGTGTCCCATGAGCACAGCCTATAGCACACCTGGTTGCTGAGCTGCAGGGTGCTAGTCATGTCGCAACAGCTGCCAGCTGTGTGCACGTAGAGCCTGCACACTCCAAAGAGATATGCTCATGGGAACAAAGCAATAGCACAGCTATTGTGTGGCACCTGCAACATCCACAACATTTTCTGCTGCCGCTCACCTGTATCCTCTTTGTGAGAGCCTCCCTCTCAGCGTCACCAAAGGTCACAGAGGGCACCGTCTGCAGGGTGTGGCAACAGCAGTGACGGCACAGCGAGGCAGCAACAGGAAAGGTTAGCAGCAGCAGCAGCAGAAAGTAACATCGGTAATGCAGACATGATCAGAGACGACAATGTGCAGCTCAGCAAGCTCTGATGGCTCATAACTGTGAGCAAGCCAGAAACCACACATGCCAAAGTGAGCCAGGCTTCAAGGTTTGACCTGCAGCTGCAAGCAGAACATCTGCCAGCATGCTCACTGCACGTCAGAACCACACACACACCAGTGACGGCAGGTGCTGCTGCTTACCTGAGACAGCAGAGGCAGGATAGTGATGCCTGCGTGTCCACCAACCACAGGCACATCAACCTCCTTGAGGTCCAGACCCTTGGCCTGCATGACACAGGAGCAACAGCATGGACGCACAGGTCAGAACCCTTCAATGAGTCTTCTGTTGGCTGCCCAAACGGGCGACGTCTATTAAGATCCATTGACTACCTCAGACAGAGCGTACTTGCTGTGGACACAACGAGGCACACACGCCGTGTCGTGATGCTGTACCTCCAGCATGATACGCTGGTGTGCTTGTGCAGGGCTGATGCATGTTGACTGACCCAGGTCACTCCTCTGCTGCCTAGGGTCACACTTTTGCATCAAGAGGTGCTGACCTGTGCAACAAAGGTGTTGGCGCGCACAACATCCAGTGTTGTCACTCCCAGCAGCTTCTTGGGGTTGTACACACCTGCAGGGCAGCAAGCACGGCAGTCAGCACAGCAGTCAGCACACATGCTGTTGCTGGTGAGGCCCAGGACAACGGTAACGCCTGCCTCTGCAGGACTTTTACAACTTTGTCCCAAGTCAGCGCTGAGTCCCTGTCTGGTGGCAGCACCGGCAGCACTGAGGTCGTGAATCAGTGCCAGTGACGCATCATGACTAATCATGCCCGTGGTAAGGGGGGTGCTGATCAAGGGATGGACCTACCTGCTGCCTTGAGGATCTCACTGGCGATTGGCACAGTGGAGTTGACGGGGTTGGAGATGAT
>QAXK01014468.1:0-12443 GCA_004335735.1 Chlorella sp. KRBP
ACTGGCTGGCCACACACACCACAGTCGAGTAACCTCGACACAATGCTACACATTACCATCACTGTCACTGCTGCTGTTGATGTAAGTTGAGGCTGCTGGCCCTGTCGTTCAACACTCAGCGCTGGCAGTCTGCAGCTATGTCATGCACATGTCCACCGTACAAATTGTCCTCACTGCCGCAATCGTCTGCATGCGTCTGCTGTGCGTCTGCTGTGCGTCTGCAGGTTGCGCAGCGCTGGAGATTTGCAGCCACACCCACAGCCCTGCAGAAGCATGGCACGCCGGTGGTGCTGCCGAATGCCCGCGTGCGAGATGTCGGCAGTGCCCTTGCCTCTAAGTCATACCAGGTGCGCATTTGCACAGGGAGTTATGGGTGTCCTACTCGTGTCGCTGTGTTGTGTATGCCAGTTGTGTCGCAGGGCGGGGTTCAGGAGGGCTCAATCATAACAGTGTAGGGGCACCCTTGTGGCCAAGCATCATGGTTTGACACTGTAACTGCAATCAGGGGATGCATCAGTATCACTCGTGGGAGGGCTCATGTGCGCGCATGCACATGCGTAAGTGCGCGCGTCATGAGTGCGTCCAGCCATGCACACGGCAGGAAGTGAACGCAGCAGCTGTCAAGGTACACATGTGCTGAGGGATGCTGCTATTGGTGCTGCTCCTGCTGCTGCTGCTGCTGCTGTTGTAGGTTTTCATGCAAGATGGGCAGCTGTACGCCTTCAAGGGGCTAGCAGGGCGGCTGGGTCCGATTGGTGTGCATGTGGCGCTGCTGATGTGCCTGTTCGGCACTGCATACAGGTGCGCAGACACGAGCAGGGTACACATCAAAGCATCAGCAAAGCAACAAAGCCCAAGCGTATGTCAGGCAACATGCAGTGTTGTTTCGTTCCAAACGCAACCAATCTGCTCACAGGCTCTGTGATCAATGTGTGTTTGTTAGTACCAACCAGCCATGTGATGCAGTCTTGACAACGATCGCACAGTGACACACGGCAGCAGCTGTGCTGGCGCCTGCTGAGGCATCACAATCAGCAGTATTCAACAGCGATTGCCTCCCTTCTCTCGTGCTGCAGTGGGTTTGGGGGCTGGAAGGGCACTGCCCTGTGCCCTGAAGGTGGCGAGTTTGTGGTGGGCAGTGCACTGTACCCAGCCAGCAGGATCTCAACCCTGCCCTCGGGCGCCCAAGCAGTCTTGCAGGTAGGCAGGCTCATGGTCATCAGCTTGCAGGAGGTGTGGAGTGGCTGCACTGCAGTGCTTGCTCCACGGGTGGGTTGTGGCACAGGCCATATGCTCAGCTAGCGGCAGGTGTGGAGTGGCTGCAGCGCTCCATGGTGAAATTGTGGTGGCCAGTGCGATGTGCCGAGCTAGCCATTATATGATCACGGGTGTTGCCAGGCTCCAAGGTGTGTGTGGGGGGGGGGATTATGTTCAGGGGTGTTGCTAGGCCGGCCGGATGTGTCCCGGCATGACGTACCATGCTAGTTCTTCTGCACAGCCCCTGACGTATGCATCCAGATGTTGTTTGCATGCATACACCTGAGCCCGCCGCTGTGCGTATGCCTTCGTTGCCCCCAGGTCAACAAGTTCAGCATCGACACGCGCCCAGACGGCAGCGTCGCGCAGTTCTACTCGGACCTGTCCCTTCGCGACTTTGAAGGGCAGGAGCTTCTGCGGAAGAAGATCAGCGTGAACGACCCCTTCCGGTACGGCGGTGTCACGATGTACCAAACCGACTGGGCTCTCGCAGCTGTGACAGTCCGCCTAGTCGAGCAGCCAAACGCAGGCCAGGCCGGGCAGGTGCTGCAGCAGCTGCAGGACCAAGCAGACCAGCAGCAGGCCGAGGCGATGGGCTTGTCCGCGCCAAGCAGCAGCAGCAACTCGCGGCTCCCGCAGCGCGCGTTCAGCTTGCCGTTTGCTGACCTGGAGGGCCGGCCCGGAGTCAAGAAGGGCTCGAAACTGTATGCGACCTTTTTGCCGCTGGAGCTGCCTCCAGCAGATGGCCGCCCTCCCCGTGGCATCTCACGTGAGTCGCACCCTCAGCTGCCATCATGAAAGCATGCATGCTGACGCTATGGTTCAAGTCGTATTGCACGGCACTTCAAGACATCCATACACTCTGTAGATGAGTGGTCCTGTGCGCCTCAAGACAGACATACACTCTGTAGATGAGTGGTCATGCAGGCGATAGATATAGGCACAGCATCTGAGGCTATATGATGCCAATGGGTGCTGCCAGGGTGGGGGTGTGGTGTGGGTGCGCGCGTACTGTTGCGGCACAACTTGGGCACCATCAACTGAACCTGGCAGCCTGATCGAGACAAATCCGCTTGCTCCCCCGCCCCACCCTAATCCCTGCCTGTTATTTTGGAACCTCGTCCTGTGCTGTGCAGTGCTACAACCTGGACTCCAGTCAATCAACCGTCCAGGCTGAAGCACTGCAGCCCGTCCACTTGCTGCCGTAACCCACTCACACGTAGCTTCTGCCTGTTTGGTGAATTCGTGTTGTCCTGTACTGTGCTGTGCTGTGCTGTGCAGTGCTGGGTCATGACCTGGACACCATCACCTTTTATGACAGCAAGGGAGAGTTTGTGGGCGTCAGGCGCGCTGGCTCGGGCAAGCCAATCAATGTGAGAGCACACATGATTGCGGTTGTGTTGGGACATTGCCTAACGAGCCTGCAGGTCACCTGTGCCGCTTTCACATGAGGCACTTGAATCTTTCTGGCATTGTTACTGCACATAGAGAGGACCGTGACTACTCTGTGATGGTGCCTGTGTGTCGTCACCACAACTGCTGTGTATTGATAGAGCTATTCAGCAGCAAAGTTACAGTAGCCGCCGTACAGCAGCAGCAGAGCACAGTCGGCAGGCAGAAATCACCTGGCAGGTGTCTCCTAGCTGTGCTGTTGCAGTGTGTGGAAGACTGCACAAGGCTTTGTGCTGATGCAGTGTGTTGACCTGACCTGCGCCTTCACACATGTGCCACAGGTCGAGGGGCTGGACATTGTTGTGGAGAACATCATAGGCAGCACAGGCCTGGAGCTCAAGGCAGACCCTGGTGTGCCCCTGGTGTATGCTGGCTTTGGTGCACTCATGATCACAACCCTGGTCAGCTACATCAGCCACTCACAGGTGGGGCCCTGTCTGCATGCACTTTGCCCCTTGCATATTAGTGTGGCATTGCTTGTTTCCCTTTCACGTTCTCTAGGCAGGGACACATGGGGTAGTTGCTGTAATTGCATGAGCGCTAGTGCGCAAGTGCACAGGGTAGCGTACGGTGCATCACCTGGGTGTAGACTGGGTCACTAAGTAGTACATGTGACAAGGGCAAGCTGTGTGTTGATGCGGGAAGGGTGCAAGGGGATCAGCAGCAAGCAGTGGGAGCTGGGTGGTTTGGGCGTTGTCCGGGGTGCGACGACTATGTGTCGACGTACATAACACAGTGACGGTGCTGTGCTGTGCTGTGCCATGCAGGTGTGGGCGCTGCAGCAGGGCCCCAACGTGTACCTCGTGGGCCGCAGCAACCGTGCCAAGGTCATGTTTGAGCAGGAGGTGGATGCAGTCATTGACTCAGTGCCTGAGATGCCACCACCAGCAGCAGCAGCAGCAGCAGCAGCGCCTGTGTCCGCGGCTGTACAGCAGTGACTGGACAGCTGGAGTGAGCAGGTACCGCAGGCGAATGCGGCCAACGAATCCCGGCCAGCAGTTGCCAGCAGCAGCAGCAGCATTGGCGGCAACAGGACATGTATCTGCAGCTGCACAGAAATGACCGTACAGGTGGAGTTACGGAACCCACTGGCTGGTGCTTTGTGAGCTGGAGGTCGATGCTGTCAGCAACTCAGGCCCTGAGGTGCCAGTGCCATAGGCATCAGCAGCAGCAGCAGCAAGTTGTCCTTGCTGCTACAGAGCAGCGAGCCTGAACGTTGTATAGTGTGTTCCTGGTCTGTACAAGTTTATGTTGATGCTGGATGTTGAGCCAGGCTGGTTTGTGCCAGGAAGCACTCCCTGGCACTGTCACTCCATCTATTGCCATGGCAGGTGTACATGTGCTGGGCCAGGGTGACGTTACTGTGTTCACAGCATGTACCTTTTCAGGACAAGTGATTGTGCGTTGAGACGGATGTCTTGCTGGGGTTAATGTCGCTCTTGCTGTGTCTGTCGCAATGCAGCATGTCATGATGTCAAGGCAGCACACAAGGCTGGAGGGTGAGTGAGACGCTTGTGCCAGGCTGGCAGCCATGTTGTGCCCCCGTACAAAGCCGGCCTGGTCGCATTAGCATTGCCATGCTGGTCAACGATGGCATAGCTCCAGAGGCGTTTTGGGTGAACATGCCATGAGCTTACTGCCGAGGCAGCAAGGCTTGCCAAGGCAAGCAGCAGCAAGGGCCTGGTCACGAAGTCAGCCATAGCAATGTATATTACGTCCTTGTAAGTCTGGCGTCAAAGTGAACAAAGCCACTACCTGAGCAAACGGTCATCAAAAGCGTGCTCGGTCCTAAAAGAGTGAGCGCAAGTTCCTGTGACCACCCGAAGGTCACTCGAAGGCACATTTGGTGTCGCGACAGCGACATAAAGGCAGTGCAAGTGAGTACTGCAGCTGTTATACGTCTTTTTACGGCGCTGTCCTGAAGAACAGCAAGCTTGTTCCCACGTACTTCAGGACCCAGTGCACACCTTTTGCAAGCAGCTCGGCTATCGGCATCGCAGGTCAGACGTTGAACGTTTTGAACAGGTTGTAAAGAGCAATGGGTGGCTGCAGCAGGGCGTTGGTTGGCATCACATGCTTCCTACAGGTGAGCACAGCAGCAAGCAAGCAGGAGGGCACCTTCCTGCACTTACCCAGCCACATGCCTAGCAAAGCTTGTCACAAGGTCAATTGATTGGGCAGAAACGTCATTCAATATACCAGTGCGCCCAGGCCGAACATATCAGGCCAAGTAGTGCAGTCTGCACAACATGCACGCATGTGTCTTGCCACAATACTGTGCTGCTGTCGCTTGCGACAGTCACACCAGATACTAGCAGCTGCTGTACAGTCACAAACACCATTTTTGAGCTGCACAACAGCATCGAAGTCTCTACAACGTGCATGGAGGCTGCAGCAGCCCACTTTGCACATGCAGGCCATGCTGCCAGCCTGGCTGAGCTAAGCAAGTGTGACGCCCTGCTCCCACACACCTTCCCAAACTCAGCATTGCCATCCTGTTCTCTACTGTGCTGCTCAATGTGCAGGTCGCGTGTGCAGCAGCCATCATCACAATCACCGCTCTGAAGCTGCACAAAATCAACCTCACATGGGACAACAAGACCTGGAACTCAGATGTGCAGAATGTGTGCCTCCTTGGCTTCATGGAAAATGGTGCCAACTTGTGCTACTTTGCTTACATGGCTGGAGGCATCTCCGTGGTTGCCACAGCAGCGCTGTCGATCCTGCAGTGCTGCACCTGCAACTTGTGTGGACTGGGGACCATCCTGGATGCAGTGTTTGCAGCAGCAGGGACTGTGATGTGGGCTGTGGCAGGCATCATCTTCAACGAATACAACAGTAGCCCAACGATGGCTAACATGCCTCGCCCCCAGTGGCGCCTGTCCATCACCATCCTGTCCTTCACAGCATGTGCCCTGTTTGGGCTAATGGCGATCGCTGCTGTGTATGGCTTGCTGGCAGCATGCTGCAGCTGCTGCTGCAGCGGCCGTGGCTCAAAGACCCGGGCACAGGTGGTGTACCGGGATGTTGAGAAGGGCCAGCCTCATGGCCAGTTTATCAAGAAGTAAACCAGCTGCTGTTGGGCTTGTGTGTTGTTGCCGTCAACTTGATGGCACTTCTCCAACTTCTCTTGCTCAGGAGGTTACGGACACTTGCCCAGCGATGGTGGAACTTCCTATGTAGCTACCTTGCTTTGATACGTTTTGCAGTATGACAGCAGCCTTCTGCTGCTGCTGCTTGTAGCTGTGCTGCTGCTGCTTGCTCCCTGAGTCTTCTGGGTGCTGCAGCAGCTGCCAGAACTTTGGGCTGACGCCAGCAGCCTAGTGGGTTTGTCGCAGTTCGTGATGACAAGTGATTGAGTGGCGCTTCAGCATGTGTCCACCTGCTCACCTGCTCGACTCTCTGGTTCACAATCAAAAACCAACCGCCGAAACATGCGGTAGTGTGCTCAGTGACCATTGCCAATGGCACTGCAAGCTGCATGCTCCCTAGCCATCTGAGCGAGCTGCTGCGGTTTAAGCTATCAACTGAAATGCTGCTGCTGTGGCACTTTGTACAGTATTCTTTGCTTCAAGTTGTTGCCTCCTCCCTGCCTCACCAAGTAGATGGTTCCCTTTGGCTGCTTACTGCATGCAGAAGACTGTGCCGTTCCAGTAGTGTCTGCCTCTTCTCTTTGGGGTGCTGTGACCCCACACCTTGCCTTGGCCCAGGGTGTGGTACCCCAGCTGACTGTTTGTTTCTGCTGCCAGCTGCCATGCTGCACGGCAGGATCTGCCCTGACTGCTTTGGTGCTACTCGGAGTACTATTTGTACCGTGTTGTGCACTGTGTGCTCAGCAGTGACAGCTGATTGCTCACAACGGCGTGCAATGCACGGTCCGTGTCATGCATGCTAACAGGCTGTTGTGATGCCGTGACCCCATCAAATCTGTGGTTCTGAAGTGTAGCAGCACTGGGCGATACCTGGTTGTATTGTGCACTGGTGGTGCTGTAACACAAATGTTTGCCCAGTTGAAGAAACACGGTGATTGGCAGCTGTTTGCACTGCACTGCAGCAACATCAGCAGGACGGCAAATCCTTGTTCAACGTTCCAGAAGTATGCTGAAGTGTCCATCCTGCTCAACCAGTTCCAAAACAGCAGCCCCCAGGGTGCGGCTGTTGCTGCCCCTGTGGCGGAGTGAACATCAATGATTGCATGCGGCAGCAGCTTGCATTGTCCAGTGCCAAAATGTGTTCCTAGGTTGCAACCATGTGTGTTCAGTCACTAGGTACTTGATGCTTTGGCCAGGACAATGTGTGTAACTCACCGTCATGTGGCACATGCCAGGCTGGTCACCATGCGCCTAAATGTACAACCCGCATGTTCGGCGATCCACCCCCGTGAGGCCATTTAGCACCTAAATCCCAAGGTATAATACTTCCATGAAGTTGCAGCTGTGGATGTCACTGGTGGCTTCGGTTGTCAGATCCGCAAGCTTCCCACTGGCACACCAGGAAGGGCACAGGAAGGCCGGCCGGCGTGCAAAACAGCCCCAATCATGTGCCTCAGTGTATGGTGAGACGCGTTGTCTAGTTGATTGAAAGACTTATCGACAAGTCAAAGCCGCATTGAAGCACGTAGCAGCAGCAGCATCCGTTCCGTTCAGCACCATCTCGATACCTTCTGTAGCGGAGCAGTGCCTCGTTTAGAAGCTTGAACATTTCAATAGTGCGACGTTTAAGATGGGTGCATGCAGCAGGGCCCTTGTTGGTCTCACATGCTTTCTGCAGGTAGGTGCCTCAGCAGGTGCTGGTAGCTGCAACAGTTGCTGCCTTGCTAGGCCATGCAAGGCATTTGCCGGGTCCAGTGTGACGTGCACTTGTCTTATGCTTTAATGCCATGCAATGGGTCGCGTTTTGCATGGTGAAGGTGCAGGCTGGTGCCAGCATGACTTGGCAGCAGAGCCAACAGCAGCAGCATGCAAAGCTTGTGCATGCCAGCCTTCTGCAGCCACTGTCGTGCCCACACCAACTCCAGCGCCCACGCCAATGTCTTTTGCTTGCTGTGTAGCTGGCGTGTGCAGCAGCAATCATCGTGATTACTGCGATGAAGTTGCACAAGGTGGACATTATCTTCAACCAGAACACTTGGAACGCAGATGTCCTGAACCAGTGTCTCCTAGGGACCATGAGCAATGGCGCTAACCTCTGCTACTTCGCCTACATCGTGGGAGGCATTTCCGTTATTGCCACAGCAGCACTGTCCATCCTCCAGTGCTGCACCTGCAACTTGTGTGGACTCGGTGGGATCTTGGATGCAGCCTTTGCAGCAGCGGGGACCGTGATATGGGCCATTGCAGGTGTCATCTTCAACCAGTATTATAACCTGCAGGAGACACAGACACCTGGCATTCCTCGGCAGCAGTGGCGCTTCAGCATACCCATCCTGTCCTTTTGTGCATGTGCCTTGTTTGGAATCATGGCGCTGGCAGCTGTGTACAGCCTGCTGTCTGCATGCTGCTGCTGTTGCGATGGGGGGCGCTCCCGCACCAAGGTGGTCTATCGGGATGTTGAGAAGGGGCAGAGCCAGTTCATGGTGCGGTAACCAGCACGCAGATGCCACACACAGTGTGCACATGCACTTGTTGATGTTGGTAATTGCCACGGGAGCTGAGCAGAGACCAGGCTCTCCTGTGCCAGGAACAGCCAGTTGGTGATGTGAGAACACTAACTACAAGGCTGCTGGGTGCAGTGTGCTGTGCATGCCTGTGTTATGTTTTTGTGGGCGCATGGATGTTAACGTTGTAGCTACGTCCTTGGTCTGCGTGTTTTGTGCTCTAGAAAGCCTGCCTGTCTGCCCGACTGCAGACAGTATCACTCACAACCAGTTGAGTCCTGCCAGGCTGTTGCCTGACACAATTTCTCTGCAATAGGCAGCGTCTGCCATAGATTGCGATGTTGAAATCAAGATCGATGTGTTTGCTTCCGGCACAACCCACCCTCCTTCAAACTGAGAACATAGACCTGAACAAGGTCTACTGTTGAAGGCCAGCTTTGCTGCCTGCTTGCCACAGGCGGGCGTGGTCGATATATGTTGAAGCTCAGCTGTCACGCCTAAGGCTGCATTACCAGGCCCTTGCATGGCATGGAGGGGCTGGAAGCCTGCTGCGACCTTGTCAGGCTAGCTGGTCAGCAACAGGTCGTAGGCCAAACCTGACCGTCAAAGGCCTGTGTGTGTGTGTGTGTGTGTGTGTTCTGCTTTGGGGTCGTTCAAGTCGTGTGTGTTCAGTCGAGTTGCCTTCTGTGGCTTGTACTAGGGCACATCGTGAAGACTCCCGCACAGCGGTTCAGCAAGTGTGGCAGCAGTATGGGCGTGGACTGTCACGGTGGTGCGGTGAACACAGGAACTCTGAAGACTCTCGTGGGGGCTGTCATGTGTAGAGGATGGATGCAGACAGTTTATATGGAGCTCGTGCCGCAATGGTGGAAGTATGTGCGTTCTGCACATCACCAAGTACCAGCAGTAGGGCTGCGAAGCCTCACATGTGCAGCAACCGCCTAACAGTGCTGCAGCATCCGCATGACAAGGGTCTTGGCACTAGGTGACTGCCTTGCCCGCATTGCAGGGCAGCCGCTGTCAGACGTTTTGTGAGGTGTGCTGCACTTCCAACCTGCAGCAACTATCATGCCAGCCTGTGTTGTGGGTTGGCGTTGCTACGTTGGCTGCTGCTGCGCAATGTGCGCATTTGAGTTTAGACTTGGTTGAAATATGAGTCTTTTGCGATTGCACGTTTGCTGGGTTCAACAACCAACAGGCATGCATTGTGCAGTGCATCCACATACATGTTGGTTGTTGTAAGCTTGGGCAAAGGCACCCTGTCGCCGCTGGAAAGCGTCATGTACTGGTGTGGGTTCATGCCTGCAAGGCATCTAGTGTGCCACTCAGCAAGCCTCCTGTGGAGTATGTGCTTGTGACAGACCCCAAACGTTCACATGCTTGACAGAAGCTTGTTCCCAGACTGAGTCCCCACGTACAGTCCACCACCACCACATTGCCAGCCTCGCAGGCAGCAACTCAGCACATGGAAACAACCACTACTAGCACTCAGCGCTGGGCCCCAGTTTTCTGTGTGCCTGCCAGCAACAAAGACACTCCTGTAGTTGAAGAAGGTTCCTATTCCCGCCACCACTCTTGCTGTACCACTGGTGCATCTGAGATGCACCTTGTGGACGCCATGAACAACAGCACGCCACCTTGCTGCTTGCTGCCAACAGCGGCCGCCGTGGCAGGCTGCAGCGCCAAACTATGCAACAGTGCTGCTGCCACTACCACAGACTTCTGCGACCACTGCTGTTGCTGCTCCTGCTGACAGCTGCTGACAGACGGGCTTGTGTGACTGCCAGTGTGAGGCCTGGCAGCTGCGGCTGCAGTACCTGCAGGCAGAACATTGGCCCAATTGAATGAAAGAAACCAGTACATGCAGTTGGATAGGCAAATATGTGCCAAAGAATCGCAGTTGGCAAGACAGCAGCATGTCATTGTGGCAGGACAGCAAGAAGCACATGCAGCAGGATTGCTGTTACTGTTACTGTTACATGGTTCAGGATATACCTAAACACCCCTGTTGGAGCCAGTGTGGCTCATGGGGTACCAGGGTCATAGTACGCATCCGAAATTGCAATCACAATAGTTGGCGGGTCAGCACATGTTGCCACCTTGCCAGGTCCAAGGCTCGTACCTTGCCACCCTGCAGCCTCCACACACACAGGCCTTGCCCCCAACCAGCTGCAGCTCACTGACACCTGGCAGGTTGCTGCAGTGTGGGTTGTTGCACAGCCACGGCATGGGCAGCTGGTTGCACAGCAGCAGGCCCAGCTGCTCAAATCGCTCACAAGCACTCTGCAGCTGGCCGCTCTGGGTCAAGCTGTGCCAACACTCCTCAGGGGTGCTGCAGTGTGCCATGGTGTGTCTAATGTGTGCCTTGTTACTAAAAAAACCCTACTTGTACTAATCAGGTGGCACTATATCATGGTGGCCTCGACAGCGGCAGATGGCTGGACGTGGACATCTTGCCATACATCAGCCCATGTGGCCCTGCTGCTCGCATGGCTGCTTGTCCTGCTGTGCTGCACCAGCCTGCCACCCAATGTGCCTCATGCGTCTGTTCATTGCAACCAGCAGCTGGCAGAAGGCAACCCCGTGCGACCCCACCGACAGATGTGGAATCACACCCCCTAGACTGCCATATCTTGGGATGAAGCCAAAATCAGTAACAGCCACAGCAGACGCCGCAGCAGCAGTGACGCTGCCAACACTTGCAGCATACTTGGTATCTGCCTGCAGCTGCTGCTGCAAGTGCTGCACACACGTGTACGGAGTGACACGTTCAGTGCTGCAGTAGGCGTCAGAGCTGGGCACCTCGCTGCTGCTGCTGCTGTTGCTGCTGCTGCTGGCGCAATGACAGTGCCAGCGATCAAGGGATGAACGCCAACAGCAGAATGTGTATGACAGAGAAGTCATACAGAGGGCAAGTGGCCGCAGATCGTGTGGAGACATGGGGCTCACTTGTTTGCCCTGCAATACACGCAGGACTCGAGCAACTGCCAGCAGGCAGTGACCCGTGAGAGTCAACCAAGGTGCCAGCACAAGGCGCAGCTCAGCTGAGCTTGTGCCTGGTACTGCGTGCTACATGATCAGCTGCAGGGCATCTTGGGCTGCGTTGACCATGTGGATACAGCCAAAGACGAGCGGCACCCCTGTCACAGGCCTCTCCGGGAGCTTCAGGAGGGACACAGTGATGGCCCACAGGTGCAGCAGCCGCTGCTGCTGCTCCCACTGCTGCTGCTGTAGGGTTGAAGTGCTGCCACATATGTGTGCCAGTATGCTCACCGACATGTCGGCCAGCATGCTGGTATCGCCTGCCCTGCTCGTGACGGCAGCGAAAATCCTACGCATATACAGTGAAGCATCACTCACCATCCAGCCGCTGCTGCTGCTGCCACTGCCACCACAGTGACAACTGCTGTTGCTGCTGCTGTCGCCACACCGTGTGGCACAGCTGCTGCACGCTGCATGTTGTGGCAGCACAGAGCGTGCGACTGCCTCCAGCAGCAGCAGCGGTGACGGCCTGGTGGCTACATCATACCACATGTGGCTACAGCTGAGGGTACGGAAGGGTTCGCAGGGCAGCTTTGCCTGTGCCACCTGCTCCAGCAACGCATACAAGTTGCCTACTGTGTTGAGCCTGCTGCACGGTGCCCCAAAGCAGCTCCACGACTGGCTGGACAAGGTTTCTACAGGCGTCAAGCAGGCATACTTCACAGCTGCCGGACAGAACTTCTGTCCAGAACTTCCTTGAAGGAGCCGGCCTGCTGGATCGCTTGAGGCTTGGCTGCGGCCGCGCTTTGCAGCAGGCCATAGGGCGGCTGCAGCAGAAGGCTCTGCATCAGGCCCAGCCAGGCATCAGTCAACTCTGACAGTACTGTGGGTGTAGGGAACTCAGCAGGCCTGCTGGGGCAAGGTTGAGGCTGGGTGCCAACAGCTGCTGCTTGCTGCGTGGATGCAATGCCTGGGGAAGCCTGAGTGACAGTGAACCCAACAGTGCTGGCAGTGCTGGGCGCTGTGCGGTTTGCCGCTGTTGCCTGGCCAGCGAGCCCCCAGACACACACCCCTCAATGTAGCCCGTCTGGTCCCTGTCAGCACTGGCATTCAGCACTGATGCCAGCAGCAGCAGCAGCAGCACTGGCAGCTGCCA
>QAXK01014473.1:0-11482 GCA_004335735.1 Chlorella sp. KRBP
CCACCACCCACCACCACACAAACTCAAGCTTGACAAACATGCGCTGACCCGCCATAGCTACCACCCCCCCCCTGCATCAACAACAGGCTGCGGTGAAAGCTAGCCCTGGTCTGCTTGCTTGCTACACAAGCGTGGTGCCTACAGCCATCCCTGCTCAGAGTGTCCTACTCTGGCCTTGCTACATGAATGTGGTGCACAGAGACCAGCGCCCACCTCCTACATTTATGGCAGAATTACGCATGCGTACTGCCAGCACGCTTCGATTGAAACCCCACACATTCCCTTGACCCTCCCAGAACCCCTTGATTACCCAGATGCTCCCTTGAACCTCAAACCCCACAATAGCATCAAATGTCATCCAGAGGGTCCCTATTGAGCCCACCTCCTGCAACCCCAAACGAGAAACGAAAGATACAATCGAGGACAGCCAACTTCCCATATCCTCCAAAAGCAGAGAATACACACATTACCTTTTCACAAGTGGCTGCTGCTGATCTGCAGCTTGTGGCCAGCTCGGCGCAACAAGCTGCCTCACCAAAACTGCAATATGCACTGCATCTGAGAGCCAAGGCTCAGTAGGCATGACTTGTTTGACTTTTTTGAAATGAAAACTCTTGCACAGTGCATGGTCGAGTTGACGCAGTGTCACCCGCCAAGTCAGCACAGGAGTATCCAAAATGCCACAATTAGCCGTGATCAAACCCAGAAGAAGGTGCATGATGCAGCCCAGGCTGCTTGCAGGAGGTGCGGTGGCAAGCAGAGACGGCGACAGGTGACACAAACAGAGGGCGTGTGAGGTGTAGAGCCACATGCACTCTCATGCTAGCTGGTAGCATTGGCCTACCACCCCAGACGCGCACGCAGATCACAACTGCCGACAAGAACATTATGTCACCACAGTGCTATCATGTCACTGCAGTTAGCATGAAGGCACCTGTGCCTCCTGACGGCAGCATGTTCCGACACGCCTTGCAAAAGAGTTGCATGGCAACCCTTAGGGGCTGACATACGCATGCAGGTGCTACAAAAACCCATGGCCATGACAGCAAAGCAGGACGATGGGCTAGCATGTTGAGGGACGCGTGAAGCTGACATGTTTGCTTGAACTAAGAGGCACTGTGCACTGCACCAACAAGCTTGTCCACCAAGCAAGCAACGCGCAACAACCCGGTGCGTCACTATCATGCCACCGTTATATATCCCCACTGCACCACACCTTGCAAACACAGGGCAGCAGCCCATGCTATCACCATCTGACCATATATACCCCTGAACAAGCACAACATCTAGCAACACAGCCTGGCCCATAGCCGACAATGGGGTACAAAGCTGGTACCCGCAGGCTCTAGTGACTGCAATGCCTGCAGGGCAGCTGAGCATTCCAGAGAGGCCCATGTCAAGTACTTCTACAGTCAGCACAAGGCTGGCGCCTCCTGGGAGAGCTGAGCCTCCCTCAGCTCCTTTGATTGTCCACAGCTGGTAGGTCCCCTCACATCACCAGTGACGTGATAATACCTTTTGTTGGGAGTCTAGTATCATACTAGCATGATGCAATACAGCCACCACTTTGTGTGGCCACTTATGTCCCGGGCAACACACACAGACCCGCACACACAAGGCAAACATCCGCCATCTGAGGTCTGACCTCTGGCCAAGGAAACAGCCCTGAGTTGAGCAGTAGTTATGTACCAAACGGCTGCGAAGCACACTGTTGCCACAGCCCCACAGCAACATTCTCCACACTGACACTGCTGTAACAGCAGCAGGTGTCAGTACTACAGCCAAGGCCCACCAGCAGGCCAGTTATTGGCTACCCAGCTGCATATCTCAAACACGCCACCGCACCCATACATGCATGTGTACACGTGCACACAATGGCATGCCCGCACGGCGACATGTACAACAGGGGCACTTTGAGTCCCTTCCTGCACCTCAGAAGGCCCGTTGGGTCCCTTCCAGCACCCCAGAAGGCACTTTGGATCCCTTGCAGCACATCAGAAAATACTTTGGGTCCCTTCTTGCAGTACACCATGTCTTGTAGATCAAAAGCTGGTTTCATTCCAAAGGTAGCTTGAGCGCCACACAAAAACAACCCATGCGGGGACACAGACACAAACCAGGACACGTCTGCACTGCAAAGATGCAGCATGTTGTGAAGACCACTTCGAAGCATTCCATCTGTGCAAGGCAATGAACAGGCAGTTGCTCGAGCTTTGACAGCAGGCTCGGGCACCTGAATCTGCACTACGCCTCAAGAAGTCACCAGGAAAGGGTGCACATCACTTTGAGGTCCTCCTTACGGCATTATGAGTCTGGGCCATATGCTCTGCAGGTCATCCACACGTCACAACTGCATGTGACAAACCGCAACCACACATCACATTATCATTCACAACACACCAACAGGTGCTTGATAACATATGTGCCAGTGTCTGGAGGGCACAGGCACGCACACTCAAGGGGCAATATCGACTGCACGGCACTAGGCGCAGCACAACACAGGCCATTCACAGGTACATCACACCCAGATCACACCCAGATCACACCAAGGCCACGCCCAAGTCACACTTTATCTCCCCCAAGTTACACATTAGAGTCACACCCAGGTCACACTCCAGAGTGCACGCTGCACACAGCCAGCAGGTCCTCTGCAATCACTGCCAGCTCCTGCCGCTCGGCCAGTGGCAAGCTGTCCTTGTGAGCCAGGTTCACGAGGGTGCTGACTGCAGCAGCAACCTGCGACACCAGCTGCGGCCGAGCCACAACCGTGCGCTGCACCATCGAGCGCGCCTGCAGGAATTGCTGCTGCTTGGCCCGCAGCTGCAGCTGCGCCAGGTGCAGCTGCTGCCGCAGCAGGTGGTTCTGCATCTGCAGCTGGTGGGTGTCATTGTGGCTGGCGGCTGTCAATGCAGCAAACTGTTGGGCCCTGTCCCCAGCCTCCCCGGCCTCTTTTTTTGCACCCACAGCCTTGCCCAGCAGCTTGTTGGTCAGGCTGTGCAGCAGGATCACTGTCTCCACAGACCGAGACAGCAGGGAGGGGCTCTCTGGAGCTGCTGCTGCTGGGGCTGCAGGCTCAGCGTCTTCTGCGGCAGCAGCAGCAGCAGCACCAGCAGCAGCGTCTGCTTCAGCAGATGCAGGCCCCTCCTTGACCGCAGCGACTGCGGGTGCCTTGTCGGCCGCAGCAGCTGCAGATGCTGCTGTTGCTGCAGCACCTGTGGTTGCCTCTGGTGGTGGTGAGCCTGTGGGCTCAGCTGGCGCTGCCGTTGCCGGCTGGTTTTGCACATCTGAGGCACCTGCAGTGTTGACGGGTTCAGTAGTGTCCATGCCAACAGGCTCTTGTGCTGCTGCTGCTGCAGGGTCTGCTGTTTTGCCTGCATCTGTCTCAGTTGGGCCCCCGCTGCCGTTTCCAGTACGCAGCAGCTTGCTTGAGGGAGCGTCAGCCTCTGCATCTGTCGCCCCTGCAGCTGCGTCTGCCTCCTGAGGGTCTCTTGCTCTCTTGAGCTGCTGTGAGGTGCTGGGCTGCACACCTGTGCTGGCCGCCATCTCTGATGCTGTGGCAGCTGTTGCCGCCCCTGCTGCTGCTGCTGCTGTTGTTGTTGTTGGTGTGAACGTGAAGCTGCCTGCGGCCCTCTGTTGGCGCAGCTGCTGCAGCTTCTGGATCTGGTTGCTCAGCAGGCCGAGGCTGACCGCCTCCTTGACGATTGTGAACACCTGCGCAAGCAGAAGCAACAGCAGCAACAGACGCACGGCATGAGAGCGGCCAGTCCTTATGGCATGCCTGTGGCTGCCTTGTACGGGACTCCCATACGTACAACGCTGATGGGTGCAGACAGCCGCGGTGACAGCAGGTGCTGTGGTCCAGGCTTGAGTACCATGCAGCAGTCTGAGCTACTGAACAGTGGACTGCCTAGTCAGCTTGACTAGTCAAACCACACCCCAGCAGGTTGAACAGTAGCAGCCCAAGGTTCACGCCACAGAGGAGAGTGACAACCGACATGGCGACGATACAGAACGCCTTCACCAATCTCGTACAGTGAATGGGCGCACAGGTGCACTTACTGTTTTGCGGGACTTCTTGACCTCTGCATACAACTCCAGCAGATCAGCATCGAGATAGCTGGGGTAGGGGCCCTCTGCGGCTGCTGCTGCTGGGACCTGCTGCTGCTGCTGCTGGGAGGCAGCTTCAGCTGGCTCTGCTGCTGCCGCAGCTGCCGCCGCTGCCCGCAGAGCAGAGTTCAACCCCAGCCTGTCAGCAAGGTTGAAGGTGGTGGAGTTTGTGAGGCTTGACATGATGCGGCCCAGGCCGTTTGCCTGGTAGCTCTCCCCTGACAGGGCCGAGAGCAGTGGGGCTGCTGTCGACGTCTGCCTGCTCTGCTGGCGCAGCAGTGACGCATGCACGGCTGCAGCAGCGGCTGCCGAGCTGCCTGATGCATAGGGCATAGCCAGGGACTGCTGCCCATGGGCCAGCTGCTGCTGCACACGCTGCAGCAGCGGCAGCAGTGAGTCACCGGCGGTTGCACCGCCTGATGATCCCTCTGTGGCACCTGTGGTTACTTCTGGGCAGGCTGGTGGCGCTGCTGCTGCGTGCTGCTGTGATGCTGCAGCTGCGCCAGTGCCCTGTGCTGGTGTGTCGATACCACCTAGCGCCTTCGCCTTTGCCAGTTGCTCAGCCAACAGGGCCAGCAGCTGGTCGTGAGGCTGTTTGTATGCCCTGTCTGCCTCGTGCAACGTGGCAGCACCATCCTGGGTCTGAGCTGCTGCTGCTGTGCCTACTGCTGCTGGTCCTTCCTGACCTGCTGCCGCTGGTGCAGCTGTGCCTGAGCTGCCCCTACGGCCTCCAGCAGCGAGAGCAGCCTTGTGCAGGTCCGCTGTGCTGAGAACAGCTTCTGGGACTTCCAGTGGGTCTGCCGGGACCTCTGGTGCTGCAGGTGGGCTCTGGTCCCTGACGGCTGCAGCTGCAACTGCACGTGCTAGAAGGGCAGACTGCTGTGCCTTCTGCATGGTGAAAGAGCCCGAGTCACGTGCCACGAAGTGCAGGTCGAGTGCTGCGTCTGCAAGTGTGGCCTCGTGCTGTGTGCTGTCGCCCAGGCTTTCATCATGCTGCAGCTGGGCGCGTGGGTTGGGACTGCCAGACGGAGACTCGGGCTGCTGCTGCTGCTGTGGTTGTGTCAGATCCTGTGCCACTAAGGTCTGTTCCTTGGCTGCAACGGCAGCCTTGCCGTTCCCGTGCTGAGCCAGGAAGCATGCAAGCTCCTGCAGCAGCTGCTGGGGGGTGGCAGTGGCACCATGCAGCAGCCGGTGGTTCGAGCCTGCATCGCCAGAGATGCTTGCTTGTGGCATGATCTGCTGGTTGATGGCTGCACGCTGCTCCTGTTGTATTCGATCAGCAGCTTCAGCTGTTTGCAGCATGCTGATGAGAATCTGCTGAAGGGAGCCGTCTGCTGCAGCCTGCTGACCGGTGCTCTGGCTGCCCTGCTGCCACAGACCATCTGGAGCAGTTCTGGTGCTACAGGTTGTATCAGTGGCTGCAGCTGTCATCCCAGAGATGCCCGCAGATGCAGAGGGACACTGCATCAATCACAACCCCTTACCGGCACGCTATCGTGTAAGCGCGCAAGTGACGTCCACCAAATACAAGGAGTTTAGATGTTGCTTTAGGCTACGACAAGCTGCTCCAGGGCTGTTGTACAGCTCTACAAGAGCGACGATATCTGCTGAAGACGTCTGCAGTCTGCTGTTGCTGCTGGCGGATCCTGCGGGGCATTCAGAAACCAAAAATAAACGAATCCGTTCACAAGCCGTTCCCAACGCCACACGAGTACAAGAGATAGTACTCAAATCGTATGAACTCGCTACGACCCCGGATGACCCCGCCCCGCGATGACACTGCATACAACGTCACCTGTGATGAATTCTTTTCTTGTATCACTGGTATGGGCTGAATCAGTACTAAGGTCACCAGCAGGGCCTGATGCGGGTGCAACGGACTTGGGCCCAGCGGGTGTGTAAGTCCCGGGCAGGCTGGAATGGATGAAACCAGTGTCACCGCTATGTTTATCGTATGTGACAATATACTTTGACTTGTCCGGCACGATCAGACTGCAGCTGCGACAAAACCAGGTTGCCAGCCTGTATGTATGCAACGCAACAAGCCGTGCATGCAGGCTTCGTTGGTATTTGACGCGTTGTTGATAGACACGCCCCTCCTGACTGCAGACTAGAGTGATCAACGGCACCGCAATAGGTGATTGCCGATACCTGGTCGTCAGCTGCGCCGTGTTCGTACCGTTGATGTGTATGCAAGGCTTGCACGCAGTAAAGCAGGCAGTCTCATTCTGCAGCTGAAGAATGGTTGCTGTGATCCAGAAAACGGAAATTGAGAGCTTGTACGGCTGACTATCATGAACATCGTTTCAAGGCTCATGGCTGCAGCACAGCTGCCATCCTGTGCAACAGCGGCTGTGCAACAGTGGGCAACAGTCGCTGCAGCAGGAACACATACCCAAGCAGCAACACCAACACAACAGACAGCAGCACAGTGCCATGCTTGACCAGCCGCATGCGCAGTCTCTGCCTGCTGCTGCTGAAGCCGCCACCACCCAGCCCCGGCTCCTTCACGCCCCTTGAGCCCCTGCGCCACCTGAAACGCCTCAGAGGCCCCGGGCCACGGCCCCTCACGCTGTGCGGTGTGCGTGGCGTGAAGGGCTCCTGCGCCAACTCACTGCCTACAGCACTGCCGCCTGCACAGCTCGCGCCGTCCAGCCCCGCTGCTGCTGCCGCTGCTTCATAGTAGCCACCGCTGTCGATGGGTCCATCCACGTAGTAGCTCTGGGTTTCGAGGAAGGCCCAGGCGTCGAGGCCAGCAGCCGCTGAGAGCTTGTGACTGCGCAGCTGGCTGGGGAGCCTGCGAGGGACGTCCGTTGCGCGACACATGCGGATCTTGCGTCGCGTGTGCTGGTGCAGCAGCTGCATCCACGCCCTGAAGGCCCAGCGTAGAGGGAAGGGAAGCCCCACCATGTACAGGTGCTGCAGAAAGCAGCGGCAGAGCAGCAGCAGCGACAAGGACAGGAAGTACAATGAAGCAGACAGCAGCACTCCTGGGCTGTGTGCCACGACACTTGTGCACTTGCACATGTGCTAATCTGAAACAGGAGCGCATAGGGTTCATACCTGCATACATGAAGTTTGGGCCATAGCTCTTCCCAAGGGGAGCTCTCAACTCACCCACAGTCAGTGCAGTCATCCCACACCATGTCAACAGATGCTGCGGCAGGCCCAGGGCAGTTTATTTCATGCAGTGCTACAGCCCTGGGGTGCTTCTGCAACCATCCATCCGATGCAGTCCATGCCCCATGGACATTAGCGTGATGTGGTGCAGTGGTGCCCTGTGTCCGCCTCAAGTGGACCCCCACCCGCGCTGCGCGCCAAGCAAGGCAGCCCACCGACGTTACCCTTGATCCTACTTACAGCGAGCCTGCAGGGATACATGCGGTCAATGATGTGCCCCACTCGCTGGAAGACGCCTCGCATCTTGTTAGCAGCCCCGATGTTGACCCCACTGGCGTCCACCACCACCTTGAGAGCAGCAGCACAGCCTAGCTCAGGGATCAGCTGACGCACCCCGTACTCCATCTGCAAACAGCACAGGGTGTCACATCAAATATAAGGGCAGGACAGGCGAGTCAGCCAGGCTCAATTGTGAGGATCAGCAGTCGCACAGCCCGGCTGCCGTCATCAGCTGGCGCATCTCCTTACACCACCAGATGCAACTGTAACAGTGTGCCAGTGACAGTGAAAAGAACAGGCTGCAGGTGCAAGGGCAGGACTGGCATGTCAGTCAGACACCGAGCCGAGCCCACACCAGTGCGTGACACCACGCTCACGTTTGACACCAGCACTCGTGCCACCAGGTCAGGTCCATGCGTCCTGCTGGCCTCAATCGCTGCCTTGAAGTCCACCATGAGCCACAGGTAGCCGTCACTGTCCGGCCCCTCCCACCAGCAGATGCGCTGCCACGCCTCCAAGTCACCTGCACGCGTTGCCACAGTATTGTGACAAGGACCAATGGGCGCCCAGGCAGCGCAACTGGCTGCAAGCCTTCATGGTGTGTTGCATTGTTGAAGATCGACTCTATGCACTGGGTCTCTATACTGACCGACTGACTGACCCACCTCCCCCTTCTCTAGTAGAAAAGAGGCTCGATAACTATGATGTGACTCCATTAGAGATGCACAGTTGACATGATCCGGCTAAAGAGGTGCACACCTGGAGTGATGAATGGGTACTTGCTGTACCATGCTGCAAAGTCCTTGATGTTGCTGATGGTGCGGTCCATGGCAACCAGCGCATCCTTCAGGCTGCGGGCCTGCAGCAGCAGCCAGCAGCAGCAGCAGCAGCAGCAAGAGGAGCAGCAGCAGCAGCAGCAGCAATGCCATCAATGTGCTGCTGTGTTTTGCAAATTCAGATGAAGAGGGCCGCAGCAATAACAGCCCTGAAAGTCTGTAATGTGCATGCCCCTGCTGCGATCACATGGTCAACATGACCTGAACACCCCGTAGAGGAGCAGTGTGCTTGATGGGTTGAGCTGCAGTTACCTGCAGCATGTTCTGGGGATCTGCAGTATTCAAGAGATTCACCTGCAGTATGGTGTGAGGATATGCAGTATCTAGGATGTACCTGCAGTATGTTGTAGCAGAGTGCGAAGCGCATGAGCTCCTCATCACCATCCTGGCAAGGGTCAAACAGCCCCTCCGGCAGCTCTATGCAGGACTGGGCAAGGCGCCCACGCAGCAGCAGCAGCCTGGGTGTGGCGGAAGAGAGGGTTGCGGGAGGGAGCAGGGCAGGGTTGGAAGGTGTTTACATGCATGTGGACAAGGTAATCACACAGCGTGGGTGTAGGATCCCTAGAGCTAAGATGTCCAACAGGTCAGCAGGGTGGAACTCTTACTAAGAGTCATTCGGAATGATGCAAGAGTCATTCGGAATGATGCAAGCCAACAAGGTGATGATCCTCCGAGGCTACCTCATAGTATGTGTCGTTGCATGGGCAGCATGTATACATCGACAGGCCTGACACACGCACACGCCCTAGTAGATGCCACCCACCACTCCCTGTAGATGTTGGTGTACTGCTCCAAGGTCCGCAGCACTCGGGGGTCCACGCGCGGCACTGCACTCAGGCCCAACTGCAGCGCACGCACTGCAGGACACCACCGCAGCAGCCCGCAATGGACAGCACACCATAGACCTTCACTTTGAGAAACATACCGTGTGGCAGGATCCAGCTAGGCGCCAGCATCCGCTGTTTGAAAGCCGCAAGTACTGCTCTCAGACAGCATGTGCGCTGCGCGCACTCAGAGCAATCCTCCCACAGTTGCGAGGCCTGTGTCAACAACACACCTCGATGTTGTGCAACAAGCTCAGGGTGTGCCTCCCATGCAAGTATACTAAGTCACCGCTCACCTTCAGTCCCCTCCTGCCTGACTTCCTCATGTGGCTGCTCACGCCGCTGCACCAAGCTCGCCACAAGCCTGACACCCTGTGCCACCACCACTGCAGGTGCCCAGCCACGTGCACACCTCAGCGCGAGCAGCAGCACTGCATGGGTGATGCCAAGGGGTGACTGCAGCACTGTCTCTGGCACGCGATGCCTGCTGCTGCTGCCTGAAGCTTGCTGTGCTGCTGCTGGGGGGCCGGTATGTGCTGGGGTATCGAGCCCAGAACCTGTATCTGAGCCTGCTGAGCCGTTGCTGCTGCTGCCGTGCTCATGAGTGTTGCTTGGGTCCTTTATCAGGGGTGCTGTGAGGGCTGCGATCTCAAAGATGGTTGTGAGGGTGGGTGCGGCTCGTTGGCATCTGCAGGCAATAATGGCCTGTTTACCAACACGTCAGGAAGGCAGGCAGGCAGGCAGGCAGGCAGTATGCACACATGTGTAGGTCTTGGGTGCACACTGCCACAGTTTTAGGCTTGCTTGGGCTGCTTGCAACTGTGGGGTGCCTACATCATGCACACACGGTCAGGCATACACGGTCAAAACCAAAACTCAAGGCAGCTTCCCGGTCCCCGTGATTTGCGAGAAGCTCTGGTGGATCTGTGCCTTGCTGGCAATCAGCAAGCTGCCTTGTGCTTGCCAGGAATGACAGGCGGTGCAGCTGCAATGACAGGCCTCTAAACTCGGATTACGACCCCTCACCTTGACTGTCACTGCCAAGACTCGACCTAGCAGTCTGATGCCCATCACATGTGGGCTTGTGCCCAAGCCAAGGACAGTGCCCGGCACCGCTGGCAGACCAAGCCTGGGATGCTGTCACTGGTGTGCCCAGCGATGCACTCAGCAGCTGCTTGTGATCACAACTTGAAGAGATGTGTGACCTATATGTACCTGCTTTAGGCAGCTGCTGAATGGCCTACAGGATCGTGCAGCACCACGCTTGTGAATGGGCCTTCAGTGTTGCTGAGCACAGGATGTCGCAAACTGCATGGCCGCGTTTGTCGGTTGCTGTGGTTGATAAAACATCTTGAAGTCTCATTGCGTCTATCAAGTCACCGCAACGAGCGCTGGCCTCTGACTGCTGGCAATCTTCGTCACGTTGAGTCAAGATCTTTTCCGAGAGTGCAGGTGCACCAGGACCACATAGCAGTACATGATTACACTTAGACATTCATTGGTCATATTGAAGCGTGGGCCGCGGTACGTTCACGACCCTCTCCAGCCAACAACACCTTGGTTGTGACCACAGGCACAGTCAGCTGAGCTGGCTGAAATCACCTGGAGTAGCAGCATGGATGATGGAGAGAATGAGCTGAAGCTCCTTGAATGGAGGGGTCTGCCTCCCAACGTGCTGATCAGGGTGTTCAGCCATCTCACATTGGCAGAGCTGTGCACGTGTGGGCGTGTTTGCTGGGGCTGGCAAAGTGTGGCTGGATCGGACCGCCTGTGGGCCAAACTCCTGCAGCAGCAGTACGGATGCAGCTGGTCTCAACAAATATCGAGCAGGAGAAACGCCGTGCGCCCTGCTCTGTGCCCTGCTGAGACAGGCCAAGAACCACAGGCTGGCATGGGAGGCCCACAGCTGTTGCAGTCTCCTAGGCAGACGCTGCTGCAGCTGCGCACTTCCAGGCTCTGGGCAGCAGGATGCTTCAAGGCAGATATTACGTGTGTCACGTCATCAGGTGCCTTGATGACCTCTGACTCTCCGTTGGGACTGTCCGTGACTGGCACAGACCTCTCAGAGCTGTGGTCAGCACAACACCCACCAGCAGCCAGCAGTACACAGCCTACTGAGGCAGACGCCGCGGCTGCATGTGCTGCAACAGCAAGCTCTGTGTCCCCTGTAGCAGCAGCACAGCATTGCAGCCTGCCGCCAGACTTTGCAGCCTGTGCAGTAGCAGCAGGCAGCAGCTACCTCGTTCTCCTCAGCAGCGACGGCCGCGTCGTCGACACGCGCGGTGCATTCCTGCAGCCTGCACAGCCCAGCACAGC
>QAXK01014478.1:0-19220 GCA_004335735.1 Chlorella sp. KRBP
ATGGTATGGTATGGTATGGTACTATCAGGCTGCCAGTATCCGGTGTCTGCAGTCACCATGTAGCTGGCTGGTGCTTGCGTGTTCAACATCACACCTGATGATTGGATGCTCTTTGGAAGTGTTGTCAGGTCTGATGGTTGCCATCTGGCAAGGAACAAGCAGGCCATGACAGACTGGATGTATGATGTGTACTGCAACTGCAGCAATGTGATGTGGCACTTTACGATGACATGCCATGCTTACAGCCTGCCATGCTCACAGTGCCTGGTTTCGAGTCACTCAAGTGACATTTGGAACAGTAGTAGGTCATCTGCTGCAGTGACTGCGCTGTTGCATCGGACTGCAAGCCTCTTCTTG
This sequence comes from Chlorella sp. KRBP, assembly GCA_004335735.1. Taxonomy (NCBI): domain Eukaryota; kingdom Viridiplantae; phylum Chlorophyta; class Trebouxiophyceae; order Chlorellales; family Chlorellaceae; genus Chlorella; species Chlorella sp. KRBP. The sequence continues at coordinate 358 of QAXK01014478.1, forward strand.
GAAGTGGAAAGTGCTCTGCTGCCCCACGCATCGCTGGTGTAGCAACTACGCGCTTGTGTAGCCAACACTCCCTGTTGTTTCTGCTGCGACCTCCGTGCTGCTGCTACTGCTATGCTGTTTGTCCTGCTGCTACTGTATCTTGCTATTGCTGCTGTGCTGCTGCCCCTATGCCATCGCTGCTGCTGATGCTGCTGATGCTACTGTCCCTGTTGCTGCTGCGGTGCTTCTCATCATTTTCAGGCTTTGAAAATGGACTTTGTTCCATACTGGTGAGTGTGTGACCTTGCCAAGGGACTTCAAGTGGTGAACACAGCAGCGGCAGCAGGGGCACAGAGCATAGCATGCCAGCACTTGCCACATTGACGGCTGGGCACCCTGCATGTACCAATGCGCCAGCTAGCCAGTGGTGGTGATCAGTGCATTGTGTTAAAGATGCGTGTCGGCAACGTGTTGCTATTGTGCAGAATGCTGAAAGCCATGCTGCAGGGGGCCAGCCAGTCAATACTGGTGCTTCGTAATCCAAATGCCTCACAACCTGCAGCGCCTAATGGGATCTAGCCACTCTCTGGCCGCTTCAGGACATACCATGCCTTGGGCGAGAGAGCCAGTGTCTAAAAAAATAGCCTATGGGGCAATCAACCGGCTCAGCCGTTGGTTTCAGGCTGTGCTATGCCGTCACGATGATTATGTGCTGTTTTGCCCACCTACGTGCGTTGTGCTGCACGATACCTGATACTGCTGACAAGGCTGGAGAGGGTTGGCTGGTGTGTTGGGGCTGCTGGTGTGTGTTGCTGGTGTGTTGATGATGGTGCTTTCAGGCTGAGGGGAGTGGATGGCACTACCTTGATGAGTGCAATGCATGGGGACTGGTGGTGATGCTGCCTACTGGCAAACCGAGCAGTGTTGTGCATACTGGCGGCATGCAGCGGATTGCGCAAGCATCCTGCAATTTGCTGAAGTGACCTGATGCTCCAAGGCCTGCCTCACTGTGACGGCCTAGATGGTGTATGCTGTTGGACAGGTCAAGCTGGTCTGGGGGGAGTCGCTGACTGGCAGCTGACACATTACTCAACCAACAATGTGTGACACATGGTTGAGTATAGGCAGTGCGCATATCCGGGCTTCAATTGATTTTTTTTATTCATCAACATGGCGTGGAGTCATGTATGTGTGTTGGTTGACGCACCAATGTTGTTATGAAGCTTCATGTGGGGCGCAGATATCTGAATTCTGTCTGGGTGTATTGGCACAGGCTGATTGCATCATGATGGTGAACAGCAAGCGCGTTGCAGAAATACTGGGGGAGGGGGAACAGCTGGTGGCAGGCATGCTTACTCAAGAGGAATCATCACTGATTCCATGGCATGTGTGTCAAGAATGATGATGATGATGATGCATGTGTGCGTATGTCAGTCTTGGTTGGGAGTGAACACAGCATGTTTTTTTGCTGCCTGTTGGTTTGCTGGAAACATGCTGCAAGGTCTGCAGTGGTCACGGGTCTTGCGTGCTGGCACCTTGCCCTTATAAGTAATTACTGGGCCCCACCAGCACCAGACATGTGTCAAGACGTCGGACAACAGTCACAGGGCATCAACCGTTCAGTGAAGCCCATTCTTTGGGTGAAACCCTATTTCCCAGCTGTGACTGCATGTTTGTGTGACACGATTTGCAAGGCATGCTCTCTGTGCTGACAGTGATGGCGGGATTGTGGCTTGCAGGAAAGGGCTGATCTGAACAGGAGCTCAACTCACACTGACGTATTAAGGTTGCACGTTGTTGATGCATGCCCAAGTTTGTCTCTGATCCGTACTGATAGTAGAGGAAGTGGGGGGGAAGGGGTGCCGGTTGGCACATCCTGTGGTGCCGTGTTGCAGGCCAGTGCAAGGACACTCAACAGTTGCATGCGACATCTGGGCATTGCGCCACCACTAGTACTTTGTATCAGCAGGCAGCATTCGTCTCAAGACTCAGTGACAGGCTGTCAAGCAAAAAACAGTTATCGCATGCCACAGGGCAGTGCCCAAGGGTGGCATGCCAAAAACGTGTACAAACTGACAGAGCTCCTGGCAGTTGAGGCAACAACAGCTGCTGTGGTCTGCTTCAGGAGGCAATTTAGATTGTGACTGACAGGCACGGTTTGTGATATCGTTGTCATTGCTACAGAAAAGGTCAGCAACACTTACACGGGGAGGGCTCGCATCTTGCAGCTGCTTTGCAAAGCACTCAATTGAGTAATGGTTCTATCACCAAACCAAGGCAGCGTGTTGAACGAGCTAGCCCAGGACAAAGATGTTGTAACGACAGATCAAGCTACCATGCCCGTAAAGATGTAATGTAGAAGACGCTCACGTGAGCGCCCGATCACACACCGATGCAACCGATCGCGAAGACCGGGACCGCAGCAGCGAGAAAGCTGCATGACAGCTATGCTGATATCACCATTTTACTCAATCAAGAACAAACCATTTTTGTGGTCTAAAAGGGTCAATGAAGGCATACATGGCACTCACTGCCTGTCCTCTTTATAGGCATGCTGCAGCAAGCTTGTTGTAGCTGAGCTGTGTACCATACCACAAGTTTCAAAGCAGCTGCGCCTGGCAGCCGAACACGCCAGGTGTCACGAATAGATACAAAATGCAAGTTGAAGAAAACATATAAAGTATGTACGAAGAAATCCTATCAAAACGCCCTGGGAGGTGCCCGCAATATACAACGTTGCACGACATTGTACAATGTACATGTTACTGACAGTGGTTGCCTGGCATATCCCAGAGGCTCAAACTATCAGCTTATATTGCACCCATTGCTTCTATTACACTCGTCGCAACGCATTATTCCTGCCCACCGGTCCTTGAGGGCTTCAACGCGAGTTCGTCACACCAGGGTGTGAGAGTACACCAGTGCCGAACTATCTGCTGGTTTGCGTTGTTATCTATTTATTTGTATTGTTTTTCATTCCCAGATTTTGAGGTACATTACGTTATCTGGACGTAGACACTTCTCAACCACCTTCAGTCAAACCAACCCGCTCAGCTGAGCTGCTGTGCTGCAAGATGCGAGCTCACTCACTTTGTGTGCTGCTGGGATTTGCCGTAGTCATGGCAAGCGCATCACAGCCCAGTCCTGCCATCTTCTCTGACTGGCTTGCAGAGCAGACCACAAGAGCTGCAGTTGCATCAACTGCCAAGGTTGCTGCTGCCCCTGCGTATGAGGAGGCCGACTTTGAGTATGGCTGCTTCGTGGCAACACAGACAGACAACTGCAGATGCATTGGATGCACTGACTACTGCTACGATTGTGAAACCTGCAGTTCACCTCTCTGCTGCAAGACAAGCTACCTTGAGTAAGGAGCAACACGTTGCTGTGGCAGGTGTTCATCAGGATTTCACCAGCAGCAACACCCAGCCAGGGTGATCCTGCACTGCTCCTGGGGTCTGAGTGTGGTTAACCTCATGATAGACTCTGTTGACAGTACAGCACACAGGCAGGGTGTGCCATCCAGCCTGTACTGTCAACAGACTCAAACTCGAACTTGAATCACCCAGCACATACCTCCCACCCTCATACATTAGGGTCCCTGTCTCTTGAGATTTCAGAAAATCCAGACCCCGAGCTTCCTCTATCACTGACCAGAGACATTCTTGCGCTGCCGCAGGTCCACTCTCGCTTGCTGCGGGGACGCTGGAAACCACAAGCCCAGAGGCAGTTATGGTGATGCTGATGAGGACCTGCTCTCCCCACTGATCAATGCCAACATCGGCACCTGCAAGATTACCAGCTTCCGGTTCGACGATGCAGTACCAATCACAGGGGTGACCAGCAACCCGATGACCCAGGTCGCTACTTTCACAGCAGAGTGGTAAGTGCACGTGCTGCTGCTGCTGCCAAGCTCTGAAATGTCCAGGGCGCGTGTGACTAGGCCGAGGCAGGGCCCTCACCCCCTGCATTCAGTCATGGGTGTTTGCAGTTGTCAATGCCCGCAGGCGCTCGGCTGACCCGTTTGCTGCCTCACCTCACCCCCCCCCCTCACCCACCACCCCAGTACATACCACTACTGACTGGTAACTAACGGTTTGGGGACCACGCAGGGCCCAAACGAGTCATATGCTGCTTGCTGCTGCCGCAGCAGCTGTCATCAGTCAGTGGCTGGGTTTTGAACGCCGGTGTGACCCGCGTGTTCACATGTGTGCACGGTGCACTGTTCAACACCCTGCTGGCAGCATTGCCAGCTGCAACATTGTTCGTGTTGAACCTGTGGTGTGTACACAGATGAGCCACACCAGCCCATTCCAGGAGCACTGACCAACCACTGCCAATGGCAAGACCCTAACACAACAAACATGCTGGCATAGTCAGTAACCCATCATCTGAGACATGGCTGGTACCCTTGGCTGTGTGTTTTGGCCTCAACTGCCAGATCTGATCTGGCCATTGCCAGACCACATTACCTAGTAGGCACTTGCCTGTCTGACCGACTGACTGACTGACTGTCCGCCTGTTCATCTGCCTGCTTTTCCCACTGTCTCTGCAGTGACATCAACGGTGAGCAGTGCCGCCACCCCTTCTGTGACTCCATGGTCCTCACCTGGCAAGGCAGCGTGTACAACGTCGAAAAAGTAGTCAGCAAGACCAACCCAAGTCAGCCAACACTGTCTAGGTCATGCACCGGAGACTTTGAATTCCCCTTTGCTCCACGCGTCAAGAACAGCGATGGCAAGCAATGCAGGAAGGAGGTTGCACCTGGCAACAGCACAGGCAGCTCTGCCCCTCTCAAGACAACCAAACCAGCCCAACCATCCCCTAAGAAGCCAGCAAACCATGCCCCCCAGCAGGCAGCCACACCATCCCCTCAGAAGGCCAAGATTGCGGGTTCAGCAGGGGCTGCATACTACCGTGACGACGAGGCCAAGTACTACACTGGCACTGCTACCCTGCTGAGTGGCCCTGTCACCGTGTCCAGCCGCAAGTACAACCTGAAGTACAAAAGAGGTGAGAGGGCGGTGCCTGCAAGGCCACACTTTCATGGGGTCTGCAGGCACCCGGCTACATGATGTAGCCCACTTGTGCTTGTGTGTTCGACCTCTCAGGGAGAGATTTCACTTCAGCCGAAAGTGAACGCTCCTTGGCCCTGGGTAAGGTACCTAGGGTCCAGTCTGACATCTGGCTGCTGCAGAACATGCACCCACACTTCACACTGGTGTAGCAACTAGGCCCAAGTGTAAGTAATCAACACTACGCATTGCTTCTGCGGCTACCTCTGTGCTGCTGCTACTGCCCTGGTTATGGTCCTGCTGCTGATGTGTCGTGCTGCTGCTGCTGCTTGTTGCTGCTGTGGTGATGCTCATCCATAAGGCTTCATGGACCATGCTGCACTCTGGTGAGTGTGCAGTGCGTGACACTCAAACACCAGCAACGACAGGGCACAGGGCACTGCCAGTGGCACTGCTGGCAACAGCACTCGGCCGCACTTACAGCTGGGCAACGCACATGCATCCCTGTGGGCCAAACAGTGCGAGGCGGGCACATTGTCGATGTGCCATATCTTGAGAATGCCGACCCCCATGATGCAGGCCTGCCTTAGGGTAGCCACTTGCCAAGTGCGGGGGTTCAGTACAAAGCTTGTATGTGTCATCATGTGTCATCATTAGTAACCGACCGAGCAAAAACCCCTGGTGGCTTCAGGCTGTGCCATGCATCACACACCATAGCCTTTATATAAAGCATGACCTTATTGGGCATCCAACTGGCATGACCATATGGGGCATCCAACTGGCACGACCATATGGGGCATCCAACTGGCATGACCATATGTGGCATCCAACTGGCATGACCATATGGGGCATCCAACTGGCCTAGCTCACTCAGCCGAGCTTTGGAATATGCCATGCCATCATTGCTATCTGTCTCAAGCCAATATTGGCCCACCTACCCTGGCGTTGTGCTGCAGGACACCTGATACTGAAACGGACGGCGAGGCCATCACTATTCCCGCAGCTGAGGCCAAAGGCCGCCACATGGTGCGCCCCTACAAGTATCTGGTCAAGCTTCTGAAGGAGGGGTCCTACTGAGCACCCTCTTGACAGCAGCAGCTGCTGCAGGCACCTGGTGAGCCCCTACACCCTGACTTGACCCTCAACAACGAGGTTTCAAACCTCAGTGACACTGGCAGTGGCTGCCGCTGCAAATGCATGGCAAAGGGATGGAATCTGAGAGTGACAGCAGTAGATGCATCTGGCTTGCTGAACCCTGGCTTGGAGCTTGCCATAGAGGACTCCTCAGGCTGAGTGACAGCAGCAGCAGCTGCTGCTGCTGCTGCAGGCACATGATGACCCGCACACTCATGCCAGAAGCTGGACAAAGGGGGACGTTGGTTCGACAGTATTACGTGTCACGCCAGAAGCTGGACAAAGGGGAACGTTGGCAAGCGGCTTGCAGTGAAGAAGCGGTGACCGCTACTTCAAGGCCCCCGGGTCTAACTGTGTTGGTTTGCAGAGCAGTGGGCTATCGGTGCGCATGTGTAGGCTTTAACAGCAGGCTCAGGGCTTGCCATCTAAAGGGTTGGCTGGTGTGTTGGGGCTGCTGGAGCTTTCAGGCTGAGGGGAGTGGATGGCACTTCCTTGATGTGTGCAGTGCATGGGGACTGGTGGTGATCCTCTCTGCCTTACTGGTAGTAGAGCTTACTGGCGGTCTGGCTTCACACAGTGGCAGCATGCAGGGGTTGTGCATACCATCAAAGGTAGTGCCTGCCAGGTGCCTCGGAGGCTTGCATACCTGTGGTGCCTATGATGGCGTTCTACGTTTGCTGGAAAGTTCAAGCTGGTCTGCTGGGAGTCGCTGAGTGACACCCAACACATTATGGTGTGTGGGTTGGATATCCTGAGACTGTGTGGCCCACACAGCGTGTGCAGCCATGTCTGTGTGTTGGTCAACTCACCAGCGTTGGCACGAGTCTGCATGTGGGGTGGCTTTGACTGCTGTGTGGGTGTGTGTCGTCACATCATGTGGCACATGATGCTGGCTGCATCATGGTGTACAGTGATGGCGTTGCAGATATGCTGGGGGAAGGGAGGTGGTCACAGGCATGCTTGCTGCAGAGGAGTCCTCCATACTATTAGTAACAGTGTGTGTGTGTGTGTGTGTGTGTGTGTGTTTGTGTGTGTATCTTTCTGTGTGCGTGGATTTGTGCGTCTGACAGAAGCACCAGCATGCACTACTACATGAACATAACATGTTTGCCACAGTGTGTTGCCTGCTTGTTTGCCGACTACATGCTGCATGGTGTGCAGTGGCGGTTGTTGTGGGACAGTTTTCCATACTGGGCCCCACCAGCACCAGATATGCCACAGGATGCCCAGGGAAGAGCCACAGGGCATGAATGTAAACAAACAGCGTTGCAAAAATGAGCGGCTGAGTCCCCCTCATCAGTGGGGATGACCTGCTGATGGCCCCTGTCATTGGCAAGCACTGATTCACTGGTCCCGGTTCATTAGACCCTAAGTTTCCGATGCGGGCATGACTGTAAGAAAACAGTGTTGGGGCCTTCAATGTGTTACCAACGTGGAACCTTGTTTGGGTGATACCCCCTGCTACGCAGATGCATATACGCTCAGCTGCTGAGCGTCACAATGGCTGCATGTGCCACATGTGTGGGTAGCTAGCAAGGCTTGCCACCTGCTGCTCGACAGTGATCACGGGCTGACCATGGCCACTGGCGCGGTGTTGACTAGGAGGCTCGACCTGAGGTCATGAAACTGCATGTTGCCAGTGGCCGTCACCACCCATGGTGCAGTGTTACAGGCCGATGCAAGGATACTCAAACAGCCGCATGCAACAGCATGTCACTGCGCCAAGCCCTGCAGCAGGCAGCATGTCCCGAGGCTCTTGTGAAGGGCACACAGCTACACCATGCCATGCATACGATGTAAGTGCCAAAGGACAGCATACCACAAACAATTTCCAACAGCCCAATTGAGCCAATGCCGAGATCCGGCAATGCCCGCCTGTCTCGCTGAATGAGACAACTGCCATGCACTACATGCACACTGAGTGGGCGCAGTAGTCCAGGGCCAACCACCAACACTGCAAACGTCCGGCTGGCAGCCTATCACCATGCATGCTGTCAACACACAGTGAGCTCACTTGAGACCAGTATGCTACTTGGCCACAATGTTGAGTGAGATGTCGAGCGCCGTCACACTGTGTGTCAAGGCGCCCACACTGATAAAGTCCACCCCGCTGGTTGCAATGGCGGCCACAGTCTGCAGTGTGACATTGCCGCTGCCCTCTGTGGCCAGCCTGCCACCAACAACCCCCACAGCCTGCACAGCACAGCACAGCAGGACACATCCTGCCATTGCAGCCTGCGTGAGTGTGTTGCTTCGACATGCTGTTGCAGACACATCTGCAACCTCATATCACTCTTTGCATTGTTCTCTGCACAAGCGTGACAGCGACAGCTCTTGCCGATCTTAATATACTATATTAGTAACTCGCTTCCATGTATACCACACACTCTCGCATGTCACCCACTGTGACAGGCATACGCTCTATCGTGTGTCCCGCTTGGACGAGGGTCTGTCTCTCCCCCCTCTCTTGCTGGCACCAGACACACTGCCTGAAGAGCCACACTGCCTGAAGAGCCACACTGCCTGAAGAGACACACTGCCTGAGGAGACACACTGCCAGGCGTGCTGCACCCACCTATCTTTGCCCATTTGCACCTCAGGCCTACTCGTGTGTACCGCATGTACAGTATCTGTCCCTCACTCTAGTACCTCCAATACTTCACTAACGCTGTCTCACAACTGCATCTTTTCTGCAATAACCAGCCTGAAGAAATAAGCCTGAAATGGCCAACCCCCGCCCTCAGGCAACACACCGCCTGGCAGGACCCACCTGCTTGAGTAACGACACATCCACACCACCTGGGCAGTTGGGGTCCAGCCGCGTCATGTTGTCCAGCATCACACGTGTGACGTGTGGGGCACCAGATGCCACCACCTCCAGCAGCTGGGCAGGGGGACAAGCAACGACGGGTGTGTGTGTTTGGGGCGGAGGGGAAGTGGATGGAAGCATACACGGGGGCCCCAGTTACTGCTGGCAGCAGTGACTGTTACCGTTACCATATATGTGCAACCAGCATGTAACCAGCCGACATGGGGTGGACAATGCGCCAGTGTTTGCCGTCAACACATCATTACCCTGTACTGCTGTACATCATCACCCTGTACTGCTGTACATCATCACCCTGTACTGCTGTACATCATCACACTGAGGTACATTGCACTGCTACAAGCTTGCTTGCTTCGCACACGGGCTCTTGGAGGGACCTTCGGCTGATGCTTTCGATGATACTGCAGCACATCATGATGATTATATCGATCCTCCCCTTGGCCAATGCAACCACCAGTGCAACACACAGCCTCCCTCGCGGCTGTCTCAATAGGGCAACACCCCCCGCCCCCTAACACCTGGAACAGACAACTTCAAACCCCTCAAACACCTTAAGAGCAGTGCCACCTCACTGGGTCCAGCACATACCTCCTGCAGCTCCTCCAGTGTCCTTGTCTCCACCTCTATCTGCACATCATCCAGCCCCTGCTGCTGGATGTAGGCCTCAGCTGCAGCGACAGCTTGCCTGCACAGCAGCACCCACAACAGCAATGAATGACACCATCATGACTCAGGGCGTCACAGAAAGCACAGCTGTGGGGTTCGTGTGGTGCCCGAAAGTTGACAGGTGCACGTCCAGCATGCAACGTGTGGATGCGATATGATTAATTGCAAGAAAGGTTGGGGCGCCTGGAGCAATTACTGCTGCAGACCTAGCCGTATGCAGACCATACTCGCCTTGCCCATGACGCCAGAGGGGTACAGCACCAGCACCCCACCTGATGCCGCCTGCTGCTGCGATGTGGTTGTCCTTGATCATCATCATGTCATACAGGCCCATGCGGTGGGGGGTGCCCCCGCCAAGAGCGACAGCCCACTTATCCAGCAGCCGCAGGCCGGGGGCGGTTTTGCGGGTGTCCTGGATCCTGTGGATGCGGTGCATGGGTGCAGTGCACGGCTGTCGTGAACTGGTGTGGAATATGCCATGTATACATATGGCTGTAGTGCTTGGGTGTTGAGGGAAAGCGTGATGCTTGTGCTGCCTGTGCCATTGCTGCAGTGCCGGATCCTGGCACCCTAGGGAGTAGGGTTGCAATACTGCACAGCGCAAAATACTGCTGAAGATCCCTTGGCCGTGCGCCCTGCTGCACGAAGCAACACGGCTGCATGAGCGCACTTTGCTTCCCGCTGCAACACTGCATCATGCAGAGAGTGCCAGGAACTGTGCCCTGCTGCACGAAGCAACACGGCTGCATGAGTTCACTTCGCTTCCCGCTGCAACACTGCATCATGAAATGGACTGCAGTTCCTCACTTGGCCTTATGCCCAGCTGCTGCCTCCACCATGGCTGCTGTTGCAGTGGCAATGCCAGACATGCGCTGCATGAAGTTGAGGCAGATGCGCTCAGCCACCAGGATGGAGCGTGCACTGCCACGTATGCTGCCAAACTCCACGCCTTTCTGGACCCGGTTACCATCTGCAGCACAGCACAACACAGCACGGCACGGATGGGGCAGCGCAGTGCAGCACAGCCGCTGCGATGTGCGGCACATCATGTCATGCTGGTGCGGCCTGGCAGCTGACAGGTGCAAGCAGGCTTGCACACTCACGCTGTCTGCTCAGACTCCTGCGTTGACCCCGAGGGGTCGCCAGTTAATAGGGGGAAAAGTGATCAAACAGCTGAGACAGCATTGACGGTTGCAAGCAGGCTGTATCGTCTGGAACAGCAATCAAGCTGAGACTAGCAGATCTGCACATGACGACACTGCTACACCGCTGCGTGCAAGCCCGCTGCCAGGGCTGCAGCCTGCATGGGGCTGCTGTGAGGTGGTGCTGTTGCACATACCTGCTATGCTCCATGTGACGCTGAGGCTGGGGTCCACTTGTTGGCACACCATGTCGGCGACTGCCAGCCCTGCCACGATGCCATCTGCTTTTGCTAGGAAGGTGGCTGTTGCTTGGGTGCTGTTGGGTATGCTGGAGGGGCAAGGTGACGGGGAAAGAGTTGCAAAATCAGAGTAAATGCTAGGTCAGGCTGTGAGCATCACGTCTGTGCATGGTGCTGTGGTGATGCTGAAAGAGGTCAGCTGGTGACTCATGGACTCACGTGGAGAGGGTTGTGATGTCGCCTCTGTTGCCAGCATCCTCTGCTAGTGCCGCTGCAATCACCTGCAAGACATTTCCGCTGTTTAGCAATCGCCTGGCAGTCCACTGACTTGTTGGGTGGTTCAGTGATGCAGATCAGCTGCAGTGCTGCCAGTGCTGGCCAGCAGTGCTGCAGAATGCTTCCAGCTGCTGCAGGTTCATACTCACTGCCTTGATGTCATACGTAGGGTGGAATGGTGCTGATACATTGCACTTTGTAGCTGCTGCTGGCGCCACGGCTGCACTCATGGTGGGCTTCTTGCTGGTGCTTGGTAGGATCGATTACTGTGGAGTGACAGTCAGCCGCAGGGGCGTGTTGGGACAACTACAACGTAAGCTCAACATATAGTAGTAACGAACCTAAAGCGTGATGGCATGGGCAAACGCACGCAATACGAAAAGGTTGACTAATACGTCAAAGCTCAACGACAGCTCAGCTGGCCCCGACTCCTTCGAAAAGGTCGCTACCACTAATCACAATCTCAAGTTTTTGTTCCAACCACACTGCCTGCAAGCTACGTGTGATGCCTCTCAGCACACAGCAAATAGGGCCTTGGCCACAACAGCTTTGACCAATTGCAAGCAACACAAGCAGCTAGAGCCTTAGCACTGATAATGGGGGAAGAAATGGTGCAGCAGGATGCCGACAGGTATGCTGACTGCGTGCCATGCAGTCAGTACAGGCCTGCTTGCTAACACGGGCATGTCCAGCATCAGCATGCCTGGTTGCAATAGCACACTTGGCTTGAGCTACCATCAATTCTGCTGTTGCACTCACAGGGCATCTAGGATCGCAGCCAGGTGCAAACGCATACAGGAGAAGCTTGCCACCGTGCGCCAGGGTGACAGTGCTGGTGAGCTGCTGAATCCCCAAGTGCTGCTGCCAGCACTGCAAGCTGCTGTTTGGCTGGAACAGGAAGCACATCAGGCAGACCCTGATGTCAACTTCAAACATCATGGTGTATTGATGCACTAGTATGCTGGTAGACAGCGCCTTGACTCCGCGTATCCTGCACTGCAGGTGCACAAGAAGTGGCGCAGCAGCAGGGGATGTCAAGAACCATGCAGCAGCTACTGCAGAGCAGCAAACGACTGATCAAGCTGAATTTTGATACACAGCAAGCTGTCAGTGCTGTCAAGGTCCAGAGTGATGAGCAGGAAAGCCTCAGGAGGCAGAAAGATGAGCGCATGCGGCAGGTACGAGCATGGAGCTGGTGATGCAGATGGAAGATCATCCCGCAGGGCAGAGTTTGCGTGTGGTGCTGCTGCAGTACATGTACCGGTGAACGGTCTTGAGCAGCAGGAGACGATTATCCCTCATGACAGCCTAGCAGGTTGTGCTGGCCAGTCTGCATGGAGACTAGCCAGCCCTAGGACTAGTGCAGCTGCAGGGTTATGCACCGTCATGCCCATGTGTTGGGACCGCAGCCTACTAGAAGTTTCGTGCAGGCTCATGCTATTGCCCTGTAACAGCATGCCTGTGGGCTTGCTCACATGTGCTGCCTGCAGGACCTCCGCGCAAAGCTCCTAGCGGAAGCAGAGGCTGCAGCCTCAGCCAACGCCACCATCTCCAGCCGCTGGGCGGGTGTGCTGGGGCACAATGTGCCTCAGGACATGTTCATGGCCATCGAGCAGCAGCGGCTGGCGTGTGAGGGCGTCATTGCCAGCAAGGACAGGCTCATAGCAGGCACGTCATGCAGCTGGCCTGGCTGCCATGCAGTGTGACGGGGTGTGAGCTGGCAGGTTGACAATAGCTGCTGCATGACAACAACTGGTAGATGGTCAGGCTGGCTATGCCAGCGCACTGCGCGCTGAGACATAGAGCACGTGCACTTTATGTATCAGTCCAGTCACAGATCCGGCTTTGTTGCCTACACATCCTACCTCTTGCAACCGATGCCATCGGAATCGAGACTGATTCCTGAGACAGTGTCAACAGGATCATAAGAGCATCATGGCGTATGCAAACCCTGTGTGCTGCAGACATCCGCACCGCCCTAAAGGGTAAGGACGAAGACTACGTGAAGCTGCTGAAGCGTCAGGCTGCTGACGTGGACACCATGCTGTCAGCCATGGGCCAGCAGCTGGGCCAGATGACAGCCGCATACAGGGAGGAGCTGGACAACGTGGAGCGGGTGCTGCTGCAGGTGGGCTTCACACCCAAGTTGGCCATGTCATTTCATAGAGGCTGACATGGGCACACTACCAGAGATGACAGTTCGATGGACACTAGATGACCCCATGCCATCATGTGCCTTCAGAACCACCACATGACCCACTGCACCACATGACCTGCCTTATGTCTTGGCTGGCTGCCGTCCTTGTCACCGCGTTATGCAGGAGCGAGCCGACCTGCTGTCCAACAACCGCAAGGAGGTGGCAACGCTGTTGGAGGCACGCGCGACAGCAGAGTCGACCTTTACAGACAAGTACCTGGCAGCGGTCGAGAACTACGCGCACAACCTGGAGCACCTGCGACACACAGATGGGGAGGAGTATCAAGTGCTGAAGATCAAGTGAGTGTGGCACGACTGGGGCTGTTGGGCATGCATATGAGGACACCAACAGGCCCTTGCCCATTCACGCCCCACCCCTAGTAAATCGTACTCACTTCCCTTATAGGGCTTAGAATCACTCATCAGTAAGTAACTGGCTCCCTGTGACAGGGGCCTGAGCCGATGGGTCTATTGGCAGGTTGCCATGGCGCCATCATGGCAGCCCTTGCATGCTCGCCAACCACTGCAAACTCATGGCCTTGCTGTGCCCTGGTCCTGCTGCAGGCTGGAGTCTGACATTGCTGTGCTGGAGCAGCACCTGGAGACCATGCGGGCCACCTACCAGCTGAATGCAGAGAAGCTGGAGTACAACTACAGGGTGCTGCTGGAGCGAGACGCAGGTATGCGCAGAGAGGGAGAATGCGTGTGTTGACACAGGAGCTGCATTATGCCCCCATGTGTGTGCGTTGAAGGTGGGGGGTGCCCGGTGCATGGCCATGGGCAGTCTGGCCAGTGCGTTGACCGCAGCTTGTGGAGGTTCCAGTCTGAGACAGACGAAAACAATGCATGTAGGCATCAACGTGTGGTGTACCCGCAAACTGGCAGCACCAACAGCATTCAATTAGGCTAATGGCATGCATGCATTTGCCACCCACCAACAGCAGCAGCAGCCTGCAGACGCCTGCCGCATGATGCAGCTGCCAGGTCTGAGCAGATGGACATTCCCACTGCTGCATCCTGCCACGCCTCACTGAGATAGCAACCACCATGGCTCCGTCCTAGGTTGTTGTCAAGCACAACCTGGACTGGTGCTGTTGATGTTGCTGTTGCGTGGCTGCAGAGAACATCGCCACCATCAACCAGCAGAAGCGCAAGCTGTCCCGCCAGCACGACGTGCTGCTCAACCTCAAGGGTAAGTACAGCCGCAGCGACAGCAAGGCCTGCGATGAGAACAGTAAGCTGACAGAGGAGTACAAGCGCATCACAGAGCACTTCAAGGACATGCAGGTGAGGCACTCGGAGGGCCTAAGAGACCGCCCTGACTTACTGAGGTCCGCGGCCCTGCAGCTGGTATGAGCCAGCCCTCATCCCCGCCTGTGGCCGGCAGTACCGTTGAGCAAGTAAGGCAAGCGACTTGTTGGACCAATTTGTCACGAAGCTGCTACTGCTGCTGCACACAGGCCAAGTTCTGCCACTTTGACAAGGTAGATGCGTCAAAGTACAACCAGCTGTGGGCGATGCAGCAGCAGGAGGCCTGCGACATGGTGCGGCAGCTGCTGGCAGCAGACAGGGTCATCCACGAGCAGCAGCTAGGCTGGCAGTGGCAGCCGCCAGACGACGCCCTGTTCGTGTCGCCGCACGACGTCGTCCCGGCACGTGCACACGCGCCGTCTTCAACAGCGGCAGCGGCAGCAGCAGGTGGCACTGACTGCTGCAGCAGCAGCGGGGCAGGCAGTAGGTCTGGCAGGAGCCAGGGGGTTAGCCACGGCCGCCTGTCAGGGGGTGGGGCTGCTGCAGGCCCCCTGGGAGCACTGTCTCCATCCAGCAGCAGGCAGGTCAGCAGCATGGGCGGAGCCAGCAGCATACTGCTTGGGGGCCCTGGGTCACCCACCACAAGCTTGTCAGGCAGCGGGGCTCGCAGGGTGTCTGGGAGCTACAGGGGCAGCAGCTCTGGTGGTGGCGGCCCCAGGGGGCCATCCAATGGAGGGGCGCCAGCGCTGCAGCTGCACAGCCCGCCTGAGGTGCGCAGGCTACATTGACCCAGCTGGTTAACCTGGTGTTGGGCTCGGGGAGATATGTGCAGATCGTTCATGCCCGCGCTGGAATGCATGGAGTATGCCTTCAGGGTCCTGCGTACATGTATGGCAGCCCTGCCTGTTTCAGCCCTCCCCCCCCTCCTGTCTCCACTGCAGAGGTAGCACCCCACATTTTCCCTTGCCACGCTGCTTGCCATCCCCATCGTCCTCGCCTTGCCCTGTTCAGGTGCCACCTTGCGGCTGGCTGTCCTGTGCTGCTACCACAGTGCCTTGTGCATCTCCCATGTGTCCCGCCCTGCGCAGGTGGCCCAGCGGCTGACTGCCCCCCACTACTACGGAGCCCTGTGCCTGCTCGTGGACGAGGCGGGCTTCCTGGTGGAGGCCAAGACAGCAGCCCTCATTGCCGAGCTGCCTGCTAATGAGGCCAAGCTGGTCGCGGCAGACAGCATCGTGCGGGCGCTGGGCGTGATGGATGGGCTGGGCTTTGATGCGCTGATGGAGGCCCTCACGGCGGACGGCAGCGGGACACTCAGCAGCGCAGGAGGTGGGTGCCCCAGGGTTGTGGTCAGCTGCCTGACGTGCGTGTGTGCCAGTACTTGGTGCTTGTGCGTGTGCTGGTACCAGCAAGGCACCTGACAGTGACGTGCTCAGATTGCGGCGGGCGAATTGCTGCTGTGCTGCCATTGACCAGTCTGCTGCTGCAAGCTGTTTTGCTCAAACAGCATCAGGGACTGTGCAGCAACTGTGCAGCATAATTGCCTGAATCAGAGCAGCCCATTCGGTTGCCTTTCAGATGCTTGCACATTCATAAGTGCGTCACAGGAGGTGCAGCTCCTGTGCCCTGAATTAATTTGTTCTGCTGGGATCTAAAGAGGCCACACACTTTGCCTGCATTGTGCCAACTGTCGGATGCACACTTCATGCTCCTGCCCAACAACAGCACTGAATGCTGCCTGTGCTGTGTGTGCAAAACGCGTGCTTACTCTCAACGCACTCCTGTCTCTGCTGTGTGTGTCTCTGCTGCAGGCATGCCTGTGCTGGTTCACCCCAATGACGCCCTGCTGCGCCTCAAGCAGTTTGTGGAGGCGGAGTCGTGTGTCAGCCAGCCAGGCACCCTCAGCACAACCAGGGGAGCAGCAGCAGCATCCATCGCAGCAGCCACAGCACCTGGCAAGAGCATTCATGCGACGTCAGGCAGCCCCAGCAGCAGCCCGACAGCAGGTGGTGCGTCTGCTGGCATGCAGGGCTGCTTCCAAGGGCAGGTGGTCAGCAGGCGGGCTGCTGACCGGGAGAGGGAGTACTGGGAGCGCCTGACGAAGGCCATTGGAGACAGGGTTACGCGGGTGTGGGGCAAGCTGGAGCAGCAGCTTGGCAGCTACCACAAGTTGCTGGTGCAGCGGGGAGAGGGCTTGAGCAGCATAGCCAAGCTGCAGCAGGAGAATGAGGAGCTGAAGAGCTCGCTCAATCAGTATCTGGGCAGCAAGATCAACAGCGAGCTGCAGATTCCACCCATGGCGGTGCTGTGAAGAAGTCTGTAAAGAATCTGAGTCAAAGTCAAGACCTAAAGCGCCTGAAGAAACTGCCACCGGGCCTACAATGCGCTGGTGGTCTGGGTTACCTAGCTCTATCTGAAGGTTCAAATACAAGGTTCAAGCAAACCGGTTGCTGGCTGTTTCGCCACAACCTGCTTTGAACACAGATCGCAAGCTAGGAACGCATCTGCAGGAACCATGGCCATTGCTCTGGCAGACGTCGGCAAGTCCGTTCGTGAGATCCTTTACGGAACTCCTAAGGAGGGCACATTCACATACGACCAGAAGGTCACATACTCCACCAAGACTGCAGATGGCGTGGTAAGGCATACGCTCGGCAGCAGTATTGCCCGCAGAACAGCTTCGACAATGAAGGACGAGTACTAGCTTCAGATCAGGGCTGTTGCATTGCAAGCAGCAGTGTAGTTGCCGCCAATGATGTGCATTGTAGACAAAAACGATCCAACTCAGCATCGTACCTTCAAGAACATCCGCAGGCATGCAGCACCCAAACTCAAGCAATGTCATCTCATGAGTCTGAAGTACCGATCAGGGCTGGCAGCTGCTGTCTCCTAACTTGGCAGCTGGTTGGTGCTGCTGTTGGTGTCCTGCTGTGCAGGCCTTGACCCTGACAGCTGTGCGCAAGGATGATAAGGCAGACCTGAGCTTGCGCTCCGTGTACAACTACGGCAACTACGGCGTCACCGCAGTGTTCAACACCTCTGACAAGGTCAACGTGACTGCAACCATTGACAAGGTGTGTATTCCCTGTGGTGTCGATGTGGGTGGTGGGGTGGGGTTGAACACTGAACTTCATGTGTAAGGAGAGAATGGATCAAGCACAGTCTATGGGGAGGGAAACCCATCCCGTTTTGCCTCTTGAGGCAGGGCCGGATTAGCGCTGGCGCAGGGGGTTCCGACTAGTGACCGCACACACAGGCGTGCATAGGCTGGACCCAGGCAGCTCAACAGCAGCTGCTGAACAGCAACGGCAATGACCTGCTTCATGCAATGATCCAGGTCCTTGGATTATGGCTGCAACTGTACTGGTGCTCAGGGCTTCTGCATGTGCAGTGATCTGCGCCCCTGCAGTAGCTCAAGGAGCTTGTTCAGCTGCTGCAGGGGGCAGGTCTGCAAACCTTAGCAAAGCCTCATCACTCAGATGGACATGGGACAGTTGGTTGTGCGCATGTTTACAAGGGGACAGCCAGGCATACGTGTGCAGGTCGCCAGGAGCCTGCTACCAAAACTGAGTTGCGGACATGGATGTTTGTCACGGCTGTACTTGTCGCCCTCTCACGAGCATGTGCGCATGTGTGTCATGCGTGTCGTGCATGACTCTCCCCAGGTCGCTCCCGGTGTGAAGATCGGGCTGAACGCCACCCTGCCAGACACCCAGTCCGGCAAGCTCCTCGTGGATTACGTAAACCAGAAGGTGCACGTGAAGAGCAGCGTGGGCCTCACCACCTCCCCCAAGGTTACCCTGTCTGCTGCCACCGGCTACAAGAACCTGGTGTTTGGTGCAGAGGGCGCCTACGACACAGCCAAGTCTGTGGTCAGCAACTACGGCCTGGCACTGGGCCTGCATGCCGGGGACAGCCAGCTGGCAGTGCACCTGCAGGTGAGGCGGCATGACGCCAGGGCTCTGTTGTCAGGGCGCTTGCAAGCCATTGTGGCGACAGTTGTGGATGTGCACCTGGTTTTTGAACCAATGCCGAACATCACACATGCTGTTGGCAAAACACCCAGGTACAACTGCACCTTGGTTCTGACACAAAGTTCCGACATGTGGCTGCCTCGCTGTTTGCTTGTGTGTGTGTGTG
>QAXK01014486.1:0-12141 GCA_004335735.1 Chlorella sp. KRBP
CTAGCCCTGGACATGCTGCTGATCATGCAGCTGTCAGAGGCTGTGCGCACACAGGCCGCACTTGATGCTGCTGGTGTCGCAAGCACTGCTGCAGAGAGCAGCCTGCCTGTGAGTCCGTCTGCAGCTGGCTCAGCAGCGGCAGCAGGCGCAGCACCTGCTGCATTTGATGATCAGATTCAGCATCAACAGCTGGAGCAGCCGCCAGCTGCAGCGCAGTCACTGCAGATGGCAAACGCTTTGGACAACCTTCTGCAGGCAGTTAACACGCTGCTGCTGCCGCTGCTGCTGCCGTTCCTAACAGCACATGGGCTGCACAACACTCTGCAGGTCCTCCTGCAGTGCCTGCCCCCACAGCTGCAGCTGCAGCAGCACTGGCAGCAGCAGCAGCTTGCACGACTGCATGCACTGACCACGCAAGTGCAGCAGCAGCCAGGACAGCAACCCCAGGAGCAGCACCAGCAGCAGCAGCCCGACTTGCCGAACGCAGCAGACGCCGCTGCTGGTGCCTTGGCCAGTGGTGTGGTTGTGGTGTCAAGTGCTATGTTGGACACACCACTTGCACCACCGCCAGGTACTGCTGGCACCGCTGCGCCTGCTGCTGCAGCAGAGTATGCCGAGTCGAGCAGGTCTGGCTCAGTGTATGAGTCCGCACGGTCCAACAGCCCTGCAGGTGACAATGGCGCGCAGGGCCTTGGTCAAATTCATCCAGCTGTGGGTGAACTGCCGCAGCTGCTTGAGGAACAAGACACCTGTGCACGTGCGGGTGATGGCAGCAGCAGCAGCAGCTGCAGCAGCATGCATGCCATCGCACGCTGCATGTCTCCCGACCTGGAGCAGCAAGCCCAGCATCACCACCAGCAGGGCGCTGCAGCAAGTCAGCAGGCCGCGGAAAGCAGCAGGGCGTCAACTGCTGCCACCTCTCAGCAGCCAATACTGCGGCACAGGAGGGGCGGCAGCAGTGCTGTTGTCAGCAGGAGCCATGCTGAGGCTCAGTCCACAGGGCAGCAGCGCGGCAGCAATATCAGCAACAGCAGCAGCAGCTGGTCGGGCATAGGTGATAGTGTGCATGGCCCCTTGTCAGCTGCTACAGGGATGCCTTGTTGGCTTGTGCCCTTCAAGCAGTTTGCAGACAGTGAGGTGGAGAGGAGGTGAGTGCATCTGGGTGTGTCTGGTGTGAAATCATATGGGATCACGCTCACAGTACCTATGCTATTGTGTGGAGTGCACTCATACGGGGAGGAGTACGGGTGCATGATGGAGGAGAAAATTGGGTATTGGTGTTGATATATCACAGCTCGATTGCCATTCTTGCGTTGAGTAACTGCAGATCCACTGCCCAGCATGGCATGATTTGTCCCGTGTGCACGCTGTGCTGTTCTGTGCTGCAGGTACGTTGCCTACAAGCACCGCCAGCTGCTGTATCTGGACATGCTGGGAGGTGTGTACCAGCTGGCAGTGGCTGGTGCCCTCACCAAGCGGGCCCTGTACGAGCACCCTGCCACTTGGATCCTGCTGATGATGACCATCATCAAGGCCCTGCCACACCTGCCGCTGCTGCTGGGCTACAGGCAGCAGCACCTCAGGTGTGTGAGGCCTGCATGCATGCAGCATATATTGAGAGGGAGGTATGCACAGGATATACCACAAAACCCCTGCGAGAGGGTCCGCTTGCTGTGTCGTGTGTGTTGCATGCCGCATACTGTCGGTTCTTCCCTGGCTAGCAACTCATAGCGCTGTCTCAGACACTCACCTGCTGTTATTGCTGTTGTCGACTGCTGTGCTGCAGGTTCAGGGAGCTGTGGATGTTCCTGGCCTCGCCCATCATTGGCCTGCTGCTGTGCTTCCTGGTGCTGTTCACCAACGCCTGGCAGCCGTCCTCCATGCCGCCCATGCCCCTGGCCTACCGCTCCTTCTGGCGCATGCATGGCGAGCTCATCACGGCCGCGCTGCGTGCGTTCTTCCAGCACATGCGGCTGCGGCCCTTCATCCTGTACACCACTGTCGACCGCCTCATCAGCATGCAGATCTGGGCCCCCTGGTCTGGCGTGCTCACAGCGATCGGCCGGTCCACGGCTGCTGGGGTGGTGTCTGTGGTGGTGTGCTGGGCCCTGGAGTTGTGCTGCCGCCGAAGCTTCGTGCTGGCTGGGCTGTACCGGCCAGCAGAGGGTGCACCCGGTGCTGCTGGCCCTGACGGCAACAGGCCTTAGTCCACACGCGGGGTGTTGCGTTGAGGGATTGGAACAGTTGGAATTGGATTGAGGGATTTGGGAAGTTGGGGTTGGATTGCGGGTTCAGGCAGCAGGCGAGCACTACAGCCACCTTCAACAATATCTGAAAGGAGGTGTGAGAACGTTGCTTGTTCCTTGCGGTGGCTCACAGCAGCAGGCCTCGTTGCTGTTTTGGTGGTGTGCAACGGCGCATGTTGTTGCAGTCATGCCAGGTCCATGAGCATTTGTGTGTGCCGCAGTGTTGGGTTGGTTCGTCGGCTGGCTAGTTATTGTGCCGTCGCCACAGTTTCTTGCTGGCTTGGCTGCACCAGGCACCTGCATCAGGTGCTGTTCTTGACGTCGCTGGAATCTCGCGTGGGGTTTGCAGGCACGTGGTAGGCAGCGGTGGTAGTTGCTGGTGACAAGCAGTGGGTGCGTAATCACCATCTGCCGATGCTGACATCATTCAATAATGCATCGTTGCATGGCCTGTGTGTCAGCGCCTGTCAGCACCTGTTTTGCCACCTGCTGTGTGGTGCGTGTGGCAGGATAAGTGCCACAGCCAGTGGCTGTCCCGTTTGCTGCCAGACACTCCGGGAAGTCAGTCACTGCACAGCAATCACCTGGGGGCAAGCAGCAAGTGCTTGGTGTGTCAGTGGCACTGCCAGCGCATCAGCGCATACTAGCGCAACTAGAAGCCGCTTTGAAAGTCAGGTTGCTGTTGAGGCTGTTGTGCCGGCCTCAGTTGGATGGTTTGCGCAGCTAGTCTGCGTGCCTGCCATACCTGTGGTTGTCTCACCGTCAATCTGCTGTGAACACTTTCACAGCACAACATGTACTGCAGACTGATTGGGCGCATGCCGTTGGCAGGATTGTGAGTACGCCTTGAAACGGCACAATGCCAACTGCAGGGTGGGTGAGGGTTCCTCTGGCGCATGCCAGGGCTACTTAGGCTGGTGCTGGGGCCTTGTCGTGTGTTGTAGGTTTGCTGGTCAGGCCAATTGCATTGAGCATCAGGCAGCTGCCACAGTGGCGTTCTGGCACTTGGTTGGAAAGATGAGGTTGTTGTCTGGGGGCCATGTTTGTGAGCACAGGTGGCGGTCTGGTGGGCTGCAGCCTCCAGAATCACGCAACACCTACAATCATGTGGGTGGGGATATGAGCACCGTGTGCTATTCTGGTGGGGATATGAGTGTCAGGAGATGAGCTATTGTGATGCCCAAACAAGTCACTTGTTTGGCAGTCCCAGCCACTGCAACACGTTGTGTTTGACATGGGTCAGCCTCAGCTCCAAGGGTGTCGACCCAAGCCTGCAGCGCTCATGTTGTTGTGTTTGCTGCCAGCTGATCTTGCAATGCTGATGGCCCCCAGGTTCTTTCCTCAGCACTGCAACGTATGTCCTTGCAGCAATGGCCTGCCCGCCGTTGATGGAATGCGCCCAGTGCTGTTTAGTATCTGTTGTGCATGTGCAGCGCTCTGCCCTGCCTTGGTCAGTTGTGGAAGGCCTTCAGTCTTGCTAGTTAGGCAGTCTCTGCTTGTAGCAGGTATGCTGTGCCGTGGGGTGCTTGGAACGTTACATACCAAGTCCAATCACCAACACTTGCATGTATTGCATGTGATCGCAGACATCGTATGTGGGCCGCCGTCCGCATGTGGCCTGCAGTCATCTTATGTGGCCTGCCATCGGCATGTGGCCTTCAGTTCAAGCTGGCTGCTTAGCTGTGAGTTGTTTTGCTGCTGCTGATGTTTCACCTGCAAGCTTGGCATCACACTTGTGGCGTGGCAGTGTCTGACGTACACTCCAACACTGTATGTGGTTTGCCGGCGCTGCACAGGGGCCAATTGCGGGCTTCGACAATGAGCATTGTGGCTCGTGGTGGCCAAGGATTGTGGTGATGGTCAGCTCACCCTCAAAGCTTGTTGCCAGACGCTCTCCAGGCCGATGGTCATGTTGCCGCTTTCCCATCTCTTGGCTCGTGGCCATCTTGCCTGGCTCCTTTGCTGGGGTTCCCCTTGCTGGGGGCTTGGATGGGGGGTTTGAGAGCGCCGAGCGCCTGATTCCCCTGTGCGCGTTGGCATGACTTGAATGACTTGAATTTAGGCATGTGTTGTGCATAGGTAGGAATTAGCGTGTTGCCGTTTTGCGGGTTGAGAGGCTCCCGCTTCTGGATTTGATGCAGCAGCCGGCTGGTTGCTGCCATGTAGACGCCCTTGGTGCATTGCCCTTGCCTCTCTTTCCGGGATGAGGCAGGTTGTTTGCCAGTACGTCCGAGTTCTTTGCCTTCAACACACATTGTGTCTCCTGGCAGCTTTTGTACAGGCCCCTTGCGCAGGTTTCTTACCCAGGTTCATTACTCAGATGGTGCAAGTGTCAAATCGCAAGCGAGGCTGTTGTCTTTGTGGGGTGTAGTTGGAGGCAGAGGGTGTCTGCAGCTGCATACGTGTTGTGCAGCATGGCAGGAGTCTCGTGTGCATGAGGTTGAATTGCACTTTGGTCTCTGATTGCACAGGCTGTGCAGTCATGGGTGGCACAGTCTATGCTTAATCACAAGTGTTACCAGAGGCTGCATCTTTCTTGGTTGTGATACATGTCACACAGCACGGGCCATGGTTGTTTGTAAACAGTACAGACTGGCCCTAGTCGGCTTGGTTATGCCTACCTAAACAACAGGCATGGATGCTCCGGCATCGCATCATGCTGCTTATGCCTACCATACCAGCTTGGTTATGCCTACCAGTACAGAAAGCATGGTACAAAATGAGGCCTGCGAATCGCATGGGTGCATTTTGCAGGCCTCTCAGCTGAGCCTGCCAGCGCGCCAGAGAGCGGCTTGCGCCTTCAGACGACATAGGTAGCATGCATGTGTGCATGCATTGGCCGGCGTTTGTGTTGGGTGAGCATATCTGTCGGACAGGCAGCGCAGGACCAATCGGTGGGGATTTACCAGCCTGTACTTTGGTGTTCAACCTGGTGCTTCCCAAGGCCCTGATCGTGCGAGCTCAACGGGCCATGGGAGGTCAACAGATTGGCAGATGGAGCGGCCCCCTGATCCTCCAGCATCCAGTGGAGGTAGCACCTTTCACGTGTGTGCTGCCTGCCAGCTCGAGCAGCGTTGTTTGTTACAGGCATCTGCTGATGCAGCCATACTTGCATGCTTCATGTACAGGGCAGTGGTGCTCCCCAGAGTGGTTGAAGTGCTACATTGCTGCGTCTGTGAAAGCACTGGCAGGGCTACCCTCCTGACAACTGTGCCCTTGAGACGGGCAACCAGCTACCATGGGGTTGACTTCGGGGCAGCACACATGCGCGCATTTGGTTGTCTGTGGTCTGCCATGATGTCTCTGTGGTCTGCCATGATGTTGATGACCCTCGTGGGGATCCTATCCAGGATAGTATACTATTTATGATTTTGACTATGTATGCTATGATACACACGTGTGTTTTCCTCGTGCATGTGCCTTTTTGGGTTGTGTGTAACCTGCATGGGGCAATACTACTATCATGGCGTTCTTGCCGGCTTCACAAGATGCAGGTTATTTTGCTGCGTTGGCTTGGCTGGTGAGAAGCCTTCAAATTGCGTGTTGTACCTGCATGTGTTCATGTCAAGAAACGTGTTGAGGCCGTGTGAATGGTCATGCATGCCAAGAGCCATTCGTGGCTTCATCTCGCTGGCTGTCGTTGCTCCCATCAATTGGTCATACCATGGTGTGGAGTCTGCACATTGATGTTTGGTGTGTTTGCAGCCATGTTGTGAGGACGTTTGGTGGCCACCGAGGCTAGGTGGCATACTGACAGGCAGGTCGCGGGTTCTGGCCCACCCAGCCTAGTACACACGTGCAGCCAGATAGCAGTGCCAGTGGACGTGGTCAGGGTTTATGGGTCTTCAAAGGGTGGTCTACATAGTTGGCAATATTTTCTACGTGGTACGATTCTTACCCTGCTTGTACAGCATGTGCATAGAAAGTCTGGAGCTGGTTGATGTAGACAGCACAGACAGGTGGCAGCATGTTTGTTGATGCCATTAGGTGCCTTGTGAGCCTTCACAACTGCAGCTCCTTTTCCAATCTCAATCGAGGGAGGCTGTAGGGTGTGCTCACAGCATACCATTTGCCACACCATTTGCCGCAGTCGGATTCACTTTTAGCGGGAGTGGATCCTCCCCCAGATCTGTTGTTGTGCGCTCCCATGAGCAGCTTGAATGCACAACTGAGCATGATCCTTGAAGACTTGGCTTGCTGCTGGCCATGGCGGCTGGTCCCCTGTTTCCCATTGTTTTCGCATGGTGCAGAAAGAGGAGTTGTTCTGCCGGCAGTGCTAGGTGGTTGGTAGCTATGCCTGCATGTTGGCTGTGGGATGGTGCACATCACAAGTGGAGTGCAGCCCCCTACTGAATGTGTTGCTGCTGCTTCATCTTATTGCAAACATTAGTGTGCAGTGCACACAACCATGTGCATGATTGTGTATCTCCTTCACGTCAAACACGCAACACGAACAATGCTCAGGCCACATGGGACCAAGACTATCACATTGCACAGCACAGCAGCACACAATGGAGCATGCAGGGCATGGGTCTCTTACACCAGTCCTCCAAAACAGCATGTGCATAGGACAAACATGCGTCAGCCCATGTGCGCACTCGCTGTTGACAGTGGCCTGCTGCAGTGGCCGCTACCACAGCTGCTGCTGCCATGGGTCTGGAAGTAGGGGTTGTTCTTGAAGCTCAGGAACAGTGTGAACAGCAGGTGCATCGACTCAATCAGTGTGGCGTCGCTGTGTACTGGCACGTCCAGGAGGGCGCAAACAATCTTGGCATAGGTTGTCAAGTCCACGTCCTGCAGGACATCAGGCCAGGCAGTACAACATAGCCCATGGTCAGCCTCATGCAACTCTGATGCGCATGCGGCAATAGGGCAAACAGTGCATGTCAACATACTAGTACAGCACAACTGACATGCTATCCAAGCAGATGTACCCATTATCCCTTCTCGCCCGCGTCACATCCACAAAGCAAAAGCCTGTGTTGTCAGAGACTGTGTTTCTGCACAGCAGACTTTCTCAAGTGCACTGTGAGCCAGAAAAGTGGGTGCCTTGTGCCAGGGGCAACATCAAGTTGGTCAAGTCTCCTCTGGGCCCTAGCATGCAAATGGGCCCAAGCAGTGCTGCATGTGCGCTCACCAGGTCTGCTGTTGGCAGGCGGCTGCCATGCAGGGCAGCCTCAAGCTCCGGGGGCCACTCCTGCAGCAGGCACAGCATCATGATAATCCTAATCAAGCATTGGCAATCAGCACTGCTAAGCAAGGTGCTGTTGGCAAGTCACTGGTGATGATGAATATTGCAGCCCTTGCGACTCAGTCGCAAGTGCATCACCTAGTTTGCCGTACTGCATCAAGCACCATATGAGCACGAGCTCGCTTGCAACTCCTTTGATGAGTTTGCAGCCTGGCCGCCCTCAGTAGCAACCCATAAGTGACGCTGAGCTGCAGCTGCAGGCCAGGCATGCAGCCTATTTGACACCCCATGATTTTTTACCCTGTTGGGGTGGGGCGGCACAAACCACCACACACCTGCATCAGCAGCTCCACGTCCGGCATGGGCCTGCTGCAGCTGACAGCAGCAGCAGGGCGGCTCTTGTGGAGCTCAGCAATGCTGCTGATCCAGGTCGAAAGCCGCTGCTGCCTGCAGGAGATGCAAGAGACAGAGCCAGGCCTCAGTTGTGACATCAGAGGAGGCGCTGCTGCTCTTGTTGCAAGAAGGCTGGCACCTACCCCTCCAATCATGATGCAGTCTGATGAGCATGCACAGTGGCAAAGGACCGGTCCACCGTACGTCCCCACCATGTGCCTTAGCTCGTGGCAGGATGGCTGACACATCCACGTTTGCATACACAAGCTTGTCCAGGCAGCATGTCATAGCAGCTGCAGGTGCTCAGCTAGGTTTGATTTTGGGCTTATCACACAACCCGGTGCTGTGACCTGTCGCTGCATTACAGGATGCATTGCAACCTCAGTTGTGGACAGCAACTCGAACAGAATCTGGATGAAACTGGTATACGGTGAAGTGCGATTTGTGTAGGGCATATCAACAATCATCCAGTATGAATGATGAGTGACTGTCCCCCATGTGCAGCTGACATATGTGGCTCTGCATGTGCCATGCACAGGGTCCAGTACGCTATGTGGGCGTTGGCAACATCAAGGTGGCCACTCAGAAGGCGGCATCCTCTGTGACCTTTTGGGTGTCCATCAAGGACTTTGCAGCTGCTGGCAAGGACACACTGTGGGACAAGAGAAGCGGCCTGAAGGGGGTGGTCATGGCAGTGCCATACCAGCGGCTGAGGGCCGCCAACAAGTGATGGGCGAATAGCAGTGCTGTAGCAGCTTGTGCAGCCGTGGAGTTTGTCTGCTGTTCTCAGCATCGCTCTGAACATTGTTGCACATGTGCAGCATGCATCGTGGAGCTGCAATCCATTTATGAACTGGTGCCATTGGTCACCGTGCTTGCATTTTGCAGCCATGATGTGTGTGAGCTTGGTGCTGTTGTGAAAGTTCTGAGAGGAGTACCACAAGAATTCAAATGTTGCAGTTGGCGACTTTGCATGCAAGGCTGTTCCACGTGGTTGCATCGATGCCTCATTGCCTACGTACTGGTAACCACCCACTGGAGGCAGCCAACGGCCCACCCAATACCCAGGCCTGCTGCTGCACCCCATGCTGCATGCTAGTGGCCCAGCCCAAGCATGCACAGGCCAGGCTACAGCACACAGCAGGCACCATGATAATCCCTGGATAAACCTCACACTTTAGCCCAGGATAATCCACAGAAAACTGGGATATCCCCCATCATTTTGAGCTAATCTCGTCCTAAAGCAGGTTTATCCCAGTGCAACGCTGTCTACACCCAGATCCTTCAGGATAAACCCAGTCAGGAATATCCAGGCTAAAGTGGGTTTATCAGGGGTGCTTAACTTTCAATACGTTTGTAGGGTGAAAGTTTAGCACGTGCTAAACTTTCAATACGTTTGATTACAGTACACCTGTAGGTGTACTGTAATCACCCAACCTGGCCATCACCCAGCCCTGCGTGGGTCATGGCATGCAGCTGCACCAGCGCCGCAGACTGCAAAATGCAGCCTGCATGTGGCAGATGCAGTCTGCATCAGGATGCAGTGCTCACCTGTCTGGTGCCTTGTGGGGTATGCTGCCCAGCACCTGCATCTTCACCCCTGCCGCCTCCTTGCCCAGGGCCCTGAGCTGCAGATTGAGGAGTGTTGGGTCTGACTGCTCCGCTGCTGGCTCATCAAGTACCTGCAGGAATACGGCAAGATGACTTCTGTTGAATGCAGTTACTTTGAGAGGGGGGCATTACCCTAGATTATGTCATGAAGGATCACCGCAGCTGCTGATGATCTTGCCTACCAAGCATGTCAAGTGACACCACCCAGTTTGGAGGCACTACCTACTCATTTGCTGTCAGGACAGCACAGCATGAAGCCCATGATGCACCACCACAGCACAAGCTATACGACCCACCCCTGAATGCACCGTGTGATTTTTTAGGACGATCTGATGCTCCTCCAGCAGCAAATGCAGTATATTGCCATTGCAAGCACACCTTGAGGCCCAGGTAGTCGGGCTGCCCATCAGGCCGTGGCACCTTGATGAACTCATCAGTGCTGCCGATGGCTGGGATGTACTCTGGTATGAACGGCATGAGGCGCACATGCATCTGCTCAAGGGGCCCAGGGTTGTACCGCCCGATGTACTTGAAGATCTCCTGCAGTACACATTAGTATTGACACATTAGTATTCCATGCAAGTACAGGTAGGATGCTCAGATGGCACCATGTGAACCACAGGCACCAGTCAGAGCAGGAGCTGAGCGACAGAAGCAATTTGTCACCGCCACCCAGTAGGGAGCCAGTCACTGAGTGGCCTCCATTCACATTGTTAGTCCTGTGCACAAGGTGCCTGGTGCCTACAGCAACCTTGATACATGCTATACGCAGAGCCAGGATCTTGCTTGCAGTGTCATGGCATGACAGGCAGCATACCTGAACGTCCTCAGTCGCTGGCAAGTCAGCATACTCTTCAGGATTGTAAGCACCTTGGAGCTCTGCACAAGAACGAGCAACATGCGCCATGTGTAATACCTATGGCCATTCAACAAAGGCATTGCCTGCTTGTTGGTTGCCTGTGGCTGCTGATGCATGGTTGCTTGCACGGTGCTGGCATGCTCGTGTGTACACATCATCCGTCTTTGTCGTGAGTTCTGACCATGGCCCCGTTCAGCGACAGCTTCATGCTCAATCCACTCTGCCTATTGCCAGCATTCTGCAAAGCAAAGGGTAGATGCCAGGGTAGATGCCTGTACAGCACTGCAAATGTTCCGGCAACAGCAATCAGGGCCCCTGAGAGTGGATGATCTACTCTGCATTTGTTTCAACAGAGACACTGCTAGTTGCTCGTGGCGTACCTTGTGGCTGCTTGGGCGCAGCCCCAGGAGAGGCTAGCGGGCTGCCTTGTATGCTGCCATACTGCTGCTGCTGTTGCCCAGGCGACACATGACTGCTGCTTTCATACTGTGCTGGAGATTCCAACCCTGCAGCAGCAGCAAATACATGAGAGCTGGCCCAGACCAGAGGGTGCATGAACTGCAGCCCATCAGACATGGCTCCTTCAAGCTGCATCATTATTGAAGCTGTGTGCCAGGTGCTTGTGTGCAAGGACGTGTCCTTGTGCTGAGGGACAGGGCTGGAAGGATACCTGTTAGTGGTGCTGCTGCTTCAACAAGGGCTGTACCTCTATGTGAAGCAGTGTCGCTTGGGCTTGCCATGCTTTCTGAGTCACTGACGGCGACTTCCTGCAAGGCAACACAAAGAAGGATTGCGGCTGCCTACCCTGAGGGACACATCTGACTCTGCGGGAGGGACATGCAGACCATTCTTCATTTGGGTCAGCATGCATGATGAGATTACAGCTGCATGAATCTTCATACCTCGTCATGGGGCTGATTTTGCACTTCGACTGTTGTTCTCATCTTCAGACTGTTCGTGTTTCGTGTAAACCTTTCCATGGAGAATTGCTCAGGATCAAACTGCATCACACAACAGCACCAGTCTTGGCAGGGTGTTGACAGCTCAGCAGTGTGCCAGCTGTCAGTGGACGTTTTGTAGCCCACAAGAGTCATATGCATACCTCATCATCATCCATCATGGCTGATCAGTAGTTGTGGGTATGCAGGGGCAGATTTTGGGCAACTTCCCTCCAACTGCTGGAAACAGGCCTGGCCGCAGGTGTGCCCGTGTGACTGCGCTTCAAATTAACGAGATGATACCACTTGTTGGAAAATGAATTGAAGGACGCATAGGAGCACGCTTCTGAGGATGGGACTGTAAAGCGTTCCAATGGTCACTCTTTTGTGTGGAGTCCCGGAAGCCGTTCCGGAGTGCGCCCGTAGACGCGTGCGCATCGCGTTGTGCATGAGTTGCAGACAACATGCCGGGTCAGCAGATACTCTCCTTAAGCAGCCCACGCGCGTGAGGTATACGGAACCCACAGCAGTAGACCTGATGAGGTTGGCCTTGCTGCAACAGCTTAGGGTAGCCAGTAGGTCAGTAATCGCAGGGTTGAGACGACAATTCGCAACACAAAGCGGCAGCCGGACGTCCATACTGAACAGCTTCAGGTACACAAGCTGGCAGTGTGTGGTGCTCAGCAGCGTGCTCAGCAGCATTCCATGCACGCCAAGCAGCCTGCATTTGCCTGTGCGCGTACAAGCTTGAATGAACTAGCATTCCATATTGCTTCGCTCTTTATAAATAATTATCACCAGCACTACATTGCATGCCATGTGGCCCCACGCAGGGTTCCCTTGGTGACAACCTCCCTAGGCCTCGGTGTGTTTGCCCGGCCTGCAGCAGCTGCTGCCTTCAAC
>QAXK01014488.1:0-13502 GCA_004335735.1 Chlorella sp. KRBP
CTGCACATGACATGTCCCATATCACACACCACTCACACCACACAACAACACATGCACACCACACCACACTGCATCATGTCACGTTACCAAGCAGCGGCAGTAGCAGCATGTGCTTACGTTTTCCAGTTTTTGCCCGCCCATTCGGTAGACCATGCAGTCAGCAGCTCCCGCAGCCTGTTGGGGTCAAGGTCCAGCACTGCAGGAGGCACATGCAACAGGCAGCACGATGGACATGTGCAGCACACATGAGCGAAAGCCAACCAAGGCGATGTGCCGGCATGGCATCCCTCCATGCCGCTTGGACATGTCCGCAATCCCACCATTCTCCGCCATGCAGGATGGTGCATCCTGGTGTACAGGGGGGCGTCGAGCTAGCACATCAACAGATGCGCATGCAAACTGCCACTGCTTTCCATGCAGCACAGGCTGCACCGCACTGCGATTGGCACAACAGAGGTGCTGTTGACCAGATCCGAGGCAAACAGCGCTGCTGCCAACAGGTCCAAGGCAACAGCAGTGCTGTTGCAACCTACCAAACTGCAGGGTCCCAAAGCTTGCTGCGAAGGTGGAGCCGGGTTGGGTGTGATCTGCACACATGGGTGGACAGCAGCCTTATTGAGCAGGGGTGTCAAAACACAACAAACAGTGGCAGCAACATATCTGCTGCTAGTCACTGGATCATGTGTTGGGTGATATGAGCTCACTGTGCGCTTCACTCGGGTTGGTGTGCAGCCTTATGGCAATGACATCAACAGTCCAACTCCCTGCCCCTACTGTCTCTACGGACTGCACAACGCTCGTGCGCAATCTTCAAGCACAGTGCTCATGCACAGGCTAGGACCCTGAGAGCCTGCGGAGTCAGGTGCCAAGGCACTGCCCATGTACCTCACTGTACTGCTGATCCACGGTCAGCACTGCTGCTTGCTGCCCTTACCTGTGCCTGCAGCCTCCCAAAGGGTCTTCGCCTTTGTGGGGTCTGTGAGCACAACATACGCTGCAAACACACATGTGCACAGAAGACCAGATCGGCTGCACTTAGCTCACAGCTTAAAGCTGCATCCCATGGTTGCTGTGTACCACCCAAGAGTTCCTATAGGAAGTCACTGGCTGCTATGGTATGCTGCAACCCCCCGCATCAGGATGTGTTGGACAAACAGCCGCTGCCAGGTTGTGCAGGTGTGCTTGCCGGGTCTGCATACCTGATGATATTGCTTGGAACTTTTCAGTGGCCTCAGGAGAGCTGTTCTTGTCTGGGTGCCACTCTCTCGACAACCTACGCATCCACACAAAGATGCTGAGCCATGACAAGAAGACACGCTAACAAGCAGTACAAGCTTCAACAGGTTGGTCAGTACTGAGCATATACTGCACAAGCTGGCGTGTCCTGGGCAGCCGACACAGTAACTGTGCTGGCCTGCTGCATACCTCCTGAAGGCTCTGGTGATTTCGCCCTTTGTTGCTGAACGTCTGACCCCAAGCACCTGCAGCCACAGCAAACGCTCCAAAATGATCAGACAGAGCTGACAGGAATAACTTTGTAAAAACATGTATGAATGATACTGCTGTAGCTAAAACAGTGCGGATTGGGAGCCCTGGACATGACCAATTCAAGAGACACTGTTGCCACCACACCAGCTGCAGTATGCCACCTGCAGCTGCTACTTGCAGGTCTGCAGCCCCCGGCTGCTTGTGGGGACACGGCATTGCTATCACACCTGCCAAGGATCTTGGTTGGCTGCTGCTTGCACTTGGCTGGCAAGCACAGCTGCTGCCAGCATCACAAACAGCAACCTGAGCCTGACAGTCATAGCTGTGTTCATGGCGCCTTTCAGGTCGGGCAGGCTCCCTGCTCAGCCATACATGATGTCGTCGACATCATGTCGACACGTATCCAATACTACACGCGCTGCTTGCTGCGCACTTGACATCAAGCCGAGGGTAGCTCAGCTCACCCTCTGTCACATAACAAACCGACACTTGAGCGCAAAGCACGACATTCAACCGCGTCAACAATGTAAATGCATTGAAACGTAGCTACGTGCTGAAGAGATCGCTTTCAGGACTATCCCTGCGCCTGGCTCTTTGAAGACAGTCAGCTGCTGCCAGCCTGGCAAGCTGTCTCGTGGCTGTGTATACACGTGTACGTACAGTGTGGCGCTCTGTGTGGCCTGTTGTTGCTGATGCTTTTGCCGTTGTTCTGTTAGTTCTTCTGTTTCTCTGGAGCCGCACGGCGTCTCCAGTGCCTGCATAAGCAAGTCAATGGCAACAACTGCTGGCGCTGCTCAAGCCTTGCCTGCAGCTGCTCTGTAGCGTGCCAGTACAGGGGTGTGCTGCATGACAGGCTTTCTTGCGATAAACACAGGGAAGAGTATCCAGGAAGTTGGCACGTCTGCAATGAAGAGCCAGCAACCAGAAGCACAGCAGGCCGTGTTCATAGATGCTATCAGTGGGCAGCATGTCAGCAGCAGCCCACAGAGTCTGCTCAAGCAACGGCAAATGACATTCAGCAAGGACTACGGTTGGCAGTATGATGTGTGGATCCAGGACCCTGGCAAGTATGCTTTGTCGGGGGCAAACTCAAGGTACAGTGAGAGCATCTGCATGTGCACAGGCCCGCCCCTCAGGGCTTGTGCAGGCCTGTGCACATGTTTGCGGACGAACGGCATGAAAGCAGATCGCTGCATGCTTGCTTGAGTTGTGCTGCCTCTGCAAACATGGTTTTCTGGGCCCTCAGGATATGTACGGATAGCTCAGCCTCTCAACAGTGGCACAGCACCATTGTGCTGTAGTGCCCAGCACCATTAGCATGGGTTTGGTCGGCCTGCTGACCAGTCTGTGTCCGGACAGACAGGCATACGAGGCAGCAGAGAGTGCTGTTTACATGTTGGCTCGGCACCACCACACCAACAGGTTCCTGTGTTTGTGTTTGTGACTTGCCTAAAGAAAGTTCTGCCTGCTGCCGCTCGCAGGTTCTCAGTGCCTGCAATCACCCAACGGGTCCATGGCTTGGTTGCTGAGGCAGCAGCACACAAATCCCAGCAGTTGCAACAGGCCTGGAAGCGGTTGCAACATACAGGTGCTGTGCGCCAGCAGCAGCAGCAGCAGCAGCAGCGATGATTGTAAAGCGCTCAGCTCATGATTGGTCTGGCCCACCGCACACTGTGACAGGCGGCGCTGTCTGACCAATTGGTAGTGCTAGGGTCTGCCTTGGCAGCTGTCCCTCAATGAAGAGTAGTCACACACCTGGTCACACCTGGTCACACACTGCAACAGCCGTACTCCCAGCCGCATGTTGCCCTGGCAGCTGTTGTGAGACTGGATTCATTATTTAGTTTGATTTCGCAGTGCATGTTGTTGTGCAGCAGCATGTCAGTGACCATGACGCTAATAGAGATCACCTGCAGTTGCAGCTGAGTATGCAGCTGTTTCACAGCTGTTTGGCTGGCATGCTGGACTTGAGCAGTTGCTCTCAGTTGTAGCAGGTCTGCTGTACATTCTGGCAATACTGGCTCTGCAAGGCTTGTGTTGAGAGTAGGAATCTGAAAGGGAAGCCAGTGGGTATGTGATGGTGTTCAAGCATGCTGTGAGAGCCTCAGCTGACGCTGAGCCGTCACCACCCCGTCATCCGTGCACAGGAGTACCTGATGCCGTTTGCCATCGTATATGAATGCTGGCATTTTTCGGCTCGTGGGCGGGTTCCTTGCTGCTGCACCGCCGCTTTGTGGGCGGGTATCTGGCAATGTTGATAAGTGGGCCAGTTGCAGTGCTCAGCTTGAGCATGGTTGAGCAGGCGCATAATGGAACATAAATCTTCTCTTTGTGTTTGGATGATGTAAGTCCTCAACTCAATATGGGCATGGTCCACACAGTTTTACTGAGTCGACCCCCAAGCAATGGCTGTGCCATATTATGGCTGATCGAGCTCTCACTCTTTCTCAAAAATCATAAATGCAAAAGTTTGAACGGCCATCAAGCTGGAGATTACTACTGGCGTTTCTTTGAGGGCAGGTCTTGACGGCCCTGGTGGACCCGAATGAGGGGTCAAATGCAGTCACAGGGTGGCACCAGCAACTCCATGCTCTAAGCCCGTTTCCCCTATCAGGCTGCTTTTGCTGTCATCACGAGGAAATTTCACCCTATATTTACCATGAGCAGGCTTAAGAAATTGGCCGTGCGTGTCGGACTCTCTGAGGGTGATCAGCACACTGTGACAGACATTGCTGTTGTGTAGATGGGGAGCTGGGTGAATGCGTATGCAGAGAGGAATATCGGTATAGGAAGCGCCTATACACAATTTATGCTGACATTCCTTGGTTTCACTTTCTGCCTTCGGCTGTCCGGGGGGGGGCAATCCTTGACGGCAGGGTTGCTGGATGACATTTCCAGGTGCAGCGCCCAAGGTGCAGCGTTCTCAATCCAATTGAAGGCAAACATCAACAAATGGGAATTTGTTTATTATTGCGCGTTAGCAACTAGTTAAGAGGGCAGGCAGTCTAGGCTGGAGTTGACACTCTGGATCTACGGGTGTGAGACGAGTGACTGCTGTCCTAATCGCAAGGAGGAAGGCTCATGCAGCAGCAAGCAACACAGATCATGTATACGGAGGTTGTGATTGGTTCGCTGCATCAACAAAAAGGTCTTTCTTGCTCGGTGGACGTTGCTGGTCAGAACGACTCGCGATTAGCCCCTTCCTTTTCGGCGGCCTTTCTTACCCATAATATCGGCCAAGGTTCGCTGTGGTCAAGTAGCTGAACCTTTTAGGCTTGTACGAGAGCCGCCCAACACCTGTAGAGCAGCCGGCTCTGCTAGTGACAAGCAGCACCTCCAATTCTATCTAGGCATGGACTCGGCAGTGTCAGAGGCCAGCACAATGTTCTTGGTGTCAGACACATATAACTCAGCACTTGGCATCGAAGCCCTGCCTGTGCCCCAGCAGCACCACAGACGGCATAAGCCTGTGAAGCGGCAGGCCTCAGAGCTGGGCTTACACAGCTGCAGTGAGATCCAGGCCCAGACTGCAGATGTCTGGGCCCAGCAGCAGATGAACTGGGTGCAGATGTGGCCCGAAAACGGCTTCCAGCACGCACCACAGCACTCCATGCCATGGATGACAGCGGCTGGTCTGCCAGCTATGTTGGGACAGCAGCCGTCAGCACAGTCGATGTCCTCTGCCATGCACATGCAGTCACACCCTGACCCCAGCACAGCAAGCATGCTTTCCAACGGCTACGGTCATGGCATGGACCCAGGGGCCGTCCCAGGTGCTGTGCTGGGCCTTGAGCCTGCTGCTGCAGCCAGGCCTGCTGCAGCAGATGCGACACCAGTGGCGCCCATGCCTGCATCCCAGCACAGGCTGCCCAAGAGACGAGCCTCAGCACCACACCTGTTGCCAGCAGCGACCCAGCAGCAGCTCGTGTTCAAGTGTGTGCCGCATGTGGGCGGCCCAGACTGCCCATGCACCACATGCCTGTGTGCACGCACTGATAAACTCTGCCAGCGCATCGTGCAGCAGCGCAGTGCACAGGCAGCAAACACTGTGCCTGCAGCTGCCTTCCAGAGCAGCAGGGCAGCGGGCAACGCAGCACCCATGCAGCCACGCACCAGCAGCCAGCAGCGGCAGCAGCAGGCACAGGCAGCAGGGCTGGGCCAGTCACCCGTGTCCTGCAAGCGCAGGTCGTTTGAGCTGCCGCCTGCCCCTAAGAGCAGACTGTCTCCCGATGGCCGGCAGTCCTTTGACAGCTCATCCATCGCAGGAGCGGCACAGTACCCCCGCCAGCAGCCGGGAGTGGGTGGTTCACTGTTTGCAGGGTATGCTGCCGCCAGCAGCCCGCCTATGCAGCAGTACACCCCGCCAGCAGCAGCAGGGCAGTGCCTCCTGGCACCTGCAGGCTCAGGCCCCTTGCGCGGGCAGTTCCAGGCGCTGAGCGTGTCTGCCGGGCCCTTTGACAGCGCACCAGAGGCATACGTGGCAGCCAACGCTGCTGCTGCACAGGCCGGGCTGGCGCGGACCCCGGCAGCAGCAGGGCCTGGACTCCCAGAGGCGGGCAGCGGTCACTCCGGCACTGGGTTTGAGGACGACGCAGCAATTGACCGTGAGCTGGAGCAGATGCTGGCTCAGATCGCATGGCCTGGTCAACAGAGCACGTCAGCACAGCAGCAGGGAAGGCCTCAGCACATGCACCACAGGAGCCTACCCCACTCACTGCAGCACGCGTCTGTGGATGAAGCGCTGGAGCACCAGATGACACAGCAGGCAGCTGCAGCACACATCAGCAGCGATGCATACGCCAGGGCAGCAGCTCCAACAGCACAAGGCATGCCGCAGCGCTGCGCCCCGCCACAGCAGCAGCGGCACCACCTGCTGCATCAGGCGGACGCCTGCACAGCAGGCAGCGCTGCAGTTCCAGCCTGCCCGGACCTGTCAGGACTGCTGCAGGGCTGGAGCGTGGAGCAGAGCGGACCATCATTTGACCACTGGGGGCCCTGCCAGGTTGGTGACCCTGATGAGTTGCTGGTGGGGTGCCCTGGGTCACCTGACCTCGCACGACTGGGCGACCTCCTTGACAACAGCCCCGAGGAGGCGTCACTGGTAGACCTGCTGCTCAGCTGAGCAGCGCGTGGGTTGAGTTGGGTGAGCAGCGCGTGTGATGCAGTGCTGGCTGCAGGACAGCGATAAGTGTGGTGCATGCATGCATGCATGCGGTATGCTTGCAGCACGCCCCTATGCTTGCGGCTGACAGGTTGGTGGCGCGAGATAGCCAGCTGCTGCTGTGGCAGGGAGGGTTACAGGCCTTGTGTGGGTGCGTGCACAG
This sequence comes from Chlorella sp. KRBP, assembly GCA_004335735.1. Classification (NCBI taxonomy): domain Eukaryota; kingdom Viridiplantae; phylum Chlorophyta; class Trebouxiophyceae; order Chlorellales; family Chlorellaceae; genus Chlorella; species Chlorella sp. KRBP. The sequence goes on from QAXK01014488.1 coordinate 6,813, forward strand.
CTCTGCTGCTGACACATGCATGTTGACATGCTGCACACAGCAGCCTTGTGTGCACTTTGTTGTGACCTGTGGGGGTGGGGAACTGGCAACATGTGCAAGTGAGTAACGGATGCCGTGTGGCTGTGTGTGCTTTGAGGTTGGGGTGTCTCAATGCAAGCAACTTTCGGCGGGGCTCAAAAGTAGTGGGGTTTGAATGTTTGGGGTACCTTGTGTGGTTGTGTCTGGTGTTTCTTGGTGGCTGACATGTGCAGCACGACACAGCAGCTACGTCTGCAGCATGCACATGGAGACAACTTGTTGGGTTGTTTGGTGAGGGGTGAGGATGGCCTTGTAGTGTTCAGATATTGGGTTGAGGATGGTGTGTTGGGCCGTTCTTGTGAACTTCTCAGTGCATTGTGTTGGGCACATAAGGCAGGCTGAGCGCCTGTGTGGGGACATGTACCCCCCCCCCTCCGGTGCTGGTATGCGGCCAGCCATGCATGCATGTTGGCACGTGAGCAGGTCGCGGCATGCTGGCCGGCTGGCTGCAGGGGGTTCGTACGTCTGCAAAACCAACCTGCATCAGCCATCATCCCTGAGGCGTGGCTGGGCGCTGGCACTTGATGCTGCGTTTCCCGCCTACGGTGCCACTGGATGACTTCCCATTGGCCCCCTGGTCTCTCTGTCTCTCTGCCTCACTGCGTGGCGGCATTTGGTGCTGGCCCAGGGTTCTGTTTTCATACGGGGGTTGCTACAGGTGGGGCAACTGCATGCAAGCATGCACATCGGTACTAGGAGGTCAAGATACGGTTGGTGGTAAAGCTTTAGGAAGCCAGGATCCGCATTCGCATGGGTCAAAACACCTACTGGTGGGTGCGTGGGTACCCATGCTGGGACTATAAGTGCAGACAGCAACGCGCTGCCCAGACTGTTGGTTGTCACAAGCACAACAGTGGGCACTGTGTGCGATTCTGGCCAACGTATGAGTGGCTGCTGATGTGCGAATGCCGTGACCCCTGTTTTTCTTTTTAACTGGGGTTGCTTTTGTGCAAGGCACGCTGCCAGGTTGTGGGCAGGACTGCTCTGCAGTGCAGCATGTCTACATGCCTGCCCACTCCAACCACAGTGTGTGTCACGGGGTTTGTTTTGGTTTGAGTGTTGGTGTTGGTGTTTTTGTGGTGTTGCCAACAAGGCTTGTGCGGCAGTCTTGAAGTTGTGTGGATGTGCTGTACATGTTCCCTGCTGGGAGATGATGCGGCTCTTGGCGCCTTGTCTGCTGCACCCCTGCCAGCACTCAGCCAGTGCAGCTTGTACACAAGAGCTCGGCAAACAGGTTCGCTATGTGCCGCCTGCGGGATCAGCACGCCCACCCCGCAGCACACATGCTACCATGCAGGGGTGTGTGTGTTGACACGGGAAGAACATGCAAGTGTGTGTGTGTGTGCCTGCCTGCAACCCTGGTAGTCCATGAGGTTTGAATTCCTGGATGGGGTGCACAGGTGTTCCTGACAGCACCGGGGAGTGCCTCTGTGTGTTGTGCAGCTGCTATGGTGCAACTTTGGCAGGACTGGGGCACCAGTGGAACCTTGGATGGCTCTGAGTGCACAGGGTTGTTGCCAGTAGGCACAATCATGGTGTGTACTGGCGGGATCTGAGTGGGCCACAGCCCAGTCAGCAGCATGCTGGCTGCTGTCGGCACGCAACCCAAGGCGCTTTGGGCCTGGCAAACAGGTGACGGCCCATGCCTCCACAAATGCTAGCGCAACAACAAATGCATGGTTGGCCGTGAACAGCCAACACAGTGTTTTCATGGGTTGGTTGGGTATCTTGAGATGCTGCACACGCCGCGGCCTGCTGATTGTGGGTAGGTGGGCATCGTGTTGTGTGGGGGGTGGTGTTGTTGCCTGGCAGTGCAAGGCCAGTCCTTTCTTTCCCACCAACACATACGTGGTGGCTGGTTGGAGTTTGCTTGACTTGCAGTGCTGTTTGCTGGCAGTGGTCACAAGTGGTCGACTCTCAGGGGTGTGCTGAGCATCCCGTGATATGAGCCAGACAGGTCAAGGTTATGGTACTTCTGTGTGCAGCATGTAGGGCTGCTGTGTCGTGATTAGGGCTGTGCCTCACTGATTTGCAAGACCAGCTTGGGCTGTGGCGTGTATGCGGGTGTCGGTGACTCGCCGCCGCCTAGTGGATTTGTCTCTTCATTGGTTTCCAAGCGTGCCTCTTTCAGGACGAGCGGTATGATCCAACATATGAGATGTAGGAGGGAACCAACCCCATGAACGCATGCAAGTCCATTCTTATCAGCCATGGCCACCGCCGCCACTGCTGCGTAGTGTTTGTGTTGTTTGGGAATGTTCCTGGTTGTCAAAGGCTCCATGGAAGCCAACAGTGCATGGTGCACTATGGCCTGTTGTCAAGTTGCAAGGTCACACTTTGACTTGATATGGGTCATGTCACCGGCGTGCGATGCCTTCACTGCTGTGGTTACCACAGCACTGGGTTGCCATCCTGACGCCTGGTGAGAAGGATGTGCGTTGTGCTTGTGTGGTGGGTGCAGTACTGTCTTGCCCTGTGTTGTTCAGAGTTGTTGTCCTCTTCCTTTTTCGTGTTCTTCCTTTTCAACCAGCAATGCGTGGCGCCCCTGGCACCCTGCCTATGAACAATGGCCTACTTGATGTGTTTCTATGCACCGAAGGGTGCTTGTGTGCATCATATGAGCTTCAATCCTGCGATCCGCTTTTCGGGAAGCTGAAGCTGCAGGGGCGCCATGTATTGCATGCAGCTGCGGCAGTGCACAGCTTGTCGTGGAAGGGGTTGGGTTCTTGGCCAAGCTCTGGCGTTGTGTGTAGGCCGCTGGCTGGCCTGCCTAACAGGCACAACTTTGCAGATCAGATCCGTACGTACCAACTGAGAGTTCAGCTGCAGTGCACTCCTGCGACACGGCTGACGACAGCAACTGTCTGTGGAGTTGGTACAGCTCGGCTGCTGGCTGCGGTAGCAGGATGAGATCTGTATGTGTTTTCAGAGGTCACTCAGGCCCCACAACGGGTGTCGGCTTCTGTACATACCTGCATGCATGCAAGCATGAATGCCTGAAAGTCGACACAGTGTGCATGCTTGCATTCGGGTCCCAGCTCCCTGCAAACATGCCCACAGCACCCGACTCTGCAGTAACCAGCACCGGCTGTGGTGTTGTGCTGCTCGGCTGTCAGCAGCCTAGACAGTGCCTGTATGGCAGCCTGCTAAGTGTTGAGTTTGAGCCTGCTGTTGTTTGGGGCCTGGACTCACCCTGATGATCGTTTGACTACAGTGTTTTGTTGCCTGTTGTCATCCCCCCATGTGGCGGACATGTGTGCAAGCACCCTCTGCACGGTGTGCCAAACCCACCGGGTGGGAGTCCAGCAGGAGGTGCTTGTGGTGCGCAGTGAGCTCAAAGCCCCCCGCCTTCCATGTAGCCTGTGTGCAATCACTGGGTTGTCCTACATGGATTGTTTTAGTTGTTTCTGGAAAGGCTCTCCTACGCTCTGGGGTTGGTTTGTACCACCTGCTCTGTCAGCTCTCACTGTTTGCACCAAGTGAAGTGTGCTGCTGGCGAGGATGTTTGTGTCAACGGTCTCCAGGTTTGCTGTGAGCCATATCGTTGGCTGTGCTGCATGGCTGGTTTTGCCTTGAAGCTTTGTCCGCCACCCTATGTGCGTGTGAGATCCTCACGCAGTGGGCGCAAGAGTTTGCTGTATTGGGGGCTGCTGGGCCTGTGGGCCTGTGCTGCGACTTGCCCGCCCGCTGATTGTGTGTCAAAGTGTGTTGTATGCTGTGCGCATGCTGTAGGACTACTGCGACAGCACTCTGCAGAGTCTTTTGGGTCTAAGGGCCCTGTATCAATGCATGCACAACGCAAACCACTTTGGCATGTGTTACGTCACCTTATGATGTGCCCACAGCGGACATGCTCAGAGAAGTAGTAAGCTCCTGCAACGCACAACCAACTGGCGACGTGTGTGGTCTGTCTTGCAAATCAGCAACATCTATGTTGCCCGAATGCATGCCCGAGCCCAGCCTGGTGCATGCTGTCCTGCGGAAATGCCTATGTCCGCCGACTTGGACAACCCATCAATGTCTTGCCAGTGGGTGGGCTGCTGGTCCTGGCTGGTTCAACCAGCCCACTGCAATGTGGCTGCCATATAACGTGTCAAGGCTGGGGCTGCTGTGGATTGATGTGTTGTTTCCTTTGGGCTCGCTCAACAGACTCGACTGTGTAGTCTTTGCTCGCACAGGGCGAGCACAGACTTGACACCTCGATCCGTTGCAGGCAAACTGCAGGGACAACAGCAGGGTTTGGTGTTCCATGACCGCTGCTCAGGCTCCGAAGATGCAACGTCGGGCGCTGTCTGTGCTAGCTGCGAGGACAAGGGAATTCAAGGCAAGGGCAGTCAGCAACTCAGGAAACCAAAGCTGTTGGTATGAGCTCAGTGCACTGCCACAGCGGGTGTGCGTGGGGCTTTCAGATGGTGTGTTATCAAGGAAACATGGCATGGGCTTGATGCCTGGGGACACCAAAAGGAGGGTGTGCAGGCCTTCGATTCGGGAGCCACAGACCTGCCATGCTGTTGTATGCTGGGCCTGGGTGGAGTTGGGTCGATCTGGCCGCCTGTCGGTCCTGCTGTTGGTCCAGAGCATGCATGTTGGGATCAGGAGCTTGTGTGGGACATCCCCTGCTGGGACATCTTCACAACGGTTGCCAGTCTGTGTGGTGGCGTCGCAGTGGCACGCTGCCTTGCTGCGAATGCCATGCAGTAGCGATGCTGCATGGTTCAGTGCTCTCGGGCTTATCTTGTGGGCTGCTGTATTGTTATATTTATAGCCATGCTCGGGTCGCACCTCTGCATGCACAGCAACGCCCTGCCTGCCTTGTGACACACCTTGTGGTATGTTTGGCAATGCATGCCAGGCAGTGGCATTGCTTGAACGCGCTTTAGAGCTCTGCCCAACTGCAGTATGTGATGGCATGCATGTGACCACATGTGTGCTCGGCTGTTGTGCCTGTTGGCCTGTGAACTGTTCATATTTGGTGGTGCGTGTTGGTGTTGTGCAGTATGTTGGCAGCTTTGGTGGCTGTATAGCACTGAGGTCGACAACCTGCTGTGAGAGTTGCGCCCTGTTCCCAGCTGCTTGTCGAGTGTGAGCAGGAGTGACACACAGTGTATGCAGCTGCAGAGTGACATGCCTGAAGCAGCGACACAATGCATGTTGGGCTTGCAGAAGATGCACACGCCTTCATGGTAGCCATTGTTATGCAGTGCTGTTGCTCGTACAAACAGCCGCGACATGTTAACGCACTGCCTGTAACACTGTGACTGTACCGATGCTGCCTGGAATGCACTGGTTACACAATGACAGCCTTCAATTCCAAGTTGCCACATTGCGCAGCCAGCAGGAGCGCAGGCTCACTCCGCGCTTGAGGCAAACCATCAAAGATACACACCAGCTGAGCCCGGCACACCACAGACGAACAGGTCCACCACCAGGGTCCAAAGCGACCAAAAGGTAACAACAGGGTTCAGGCCCAAGCACCAAGCAGCAGCAGGGTTGAACCCTCCAGGCACCAAGCAGCAGCAGGGTTTAGGCCTCCAGGATGCCCTTGACACGCACCATGCCCTTCTCGACCAGGTCCAGCTCCTACACACGCATGGAGCAACGGATATGGACAGTCAGTGCACGGTCCCAACACTCTTTTCTCACACATGCAGCCACAGCAGGTGCAGTGTCACAGCAGGTGCAGTCACAGCAGTGCTTGCATCTGTACCATGCAACACGACAAGAGTGTGGCTGACGGTCAGTAGCAGTGCCACGCTGACAGTGCCGTGCTGCCAGAGCATGCTCAGGCACTCATCACACGCACATACAGTGTGTTCGACCACAGTGTGCAGCATGGCTGAGCTGGCTATCCCGCCAAATTGGTCCCGCAGCATTGGTCCAGAGCCAAGCCCGTGCAAGTCAAAACAGCCAGTACCTACCTTGGCCAGCCGCTCGATCTCCTCCTTGTCACCTTCCACCACAATGTCTGTCACAGAGTCGTCATCAGCTGTCACCATTTTCACCTTGAACTGCACAGCAGCAGAAACACATGTGCCACCCAACATCAGCACTACACAAGCACCATGCCCTTACAGTACATGCCCTTACAGTGATACCACAGCAGACACCAAAACCGAAACAAAGAGGAAAAGCCGCAACAGCTGCATGCTGTTGACGGCAAGGGCGTGGGGCTGTGTGTGGTGTCCTGGGAGTCTCTGCATGAGCTGCACCTCTTTGCACCACTTCGATGCATCTTCAAGAGAACCAAGCCCTGAGACAAGAGAGCCAGGCCCTGAGACAAACAACCCCGGCCAGACTCTGCCAAGGCAACCTACCTGCTCCACACGCTCTCCCTTCTGAAAATAATACACCCATGCAGCAGGACTGAGCAGCGTCAACAGGTACCACCAGTTGCCAACAGAGGGGACCAGGATGCTCAGCACCAGGGCAACACTGGCCATGCCTGCAGCACAGCACAGCAGAGCATGGCACAGCATGGCACAGCATGGCACAGCATGGTACAGCATGGCACAGCATGGCACAGGGGGGACAGGGGCACAGGAAGCACGAGGGTCACAGGGGTTACAGGGTGCAGAGGGCACACAGCACAGCATGCATGTGGCGCAGGTGGAC
>QAXK01014502.1:0-10131 GCA_004335735.1 Chlorella sp. KRBP
AGGCCTTGCTGGGGGGGGGGGTCGCCCTGGGGGAGAGAGGGTTACTCAACACACTCACGCGCAGCTGCAGCATCCAAGGTTGCTATGCTGAACATTGCTACTTGCAGGGAGCACTTGGGGTGCAATGACATTGTACATACAGGGTGGGAGCAACTCATCAGCAGCACTGCTGTGCTGGCAGTCCATCACTCTTGGCAGCACAGCAGCTTTACGATACTGCTGGGCAGCAACATGCCGCATATATGCCCTCTGGTGTTGCTGTGCTGCATCCCACACAAGGACGCAGCTGTGCGCGTGCTGGTTCTGGCTGTGTATAAGTGCCGGGGTGCTGACTGCTGGGGTTCCACCCAGCCTGCCATTCAGTCCCAGCATGAAGTCGTCAAGGGTGGAATGACTGGGTGCTGCCTGGCAGCCACACTTTGTTGATCGTGGGTGACGCCTCTGGCGTTGCTGGGCCGCATGTTTGTTTGAAGGCCCCTCCGCGCACACCCGCCACCAGAGGCATCTCTCCTGGTCGGCTGTTTGTGGCCTGCCACGTCGTATTGATGGCCACACACTTAGTGCATGGCTGCTGGTGCATGGCTGCTGCTTGTGTGATGGTGCCTGCACCCTCATCACACCTCGAGGATGTCACGGACGTATGCAAAGGGTGACTGTGCTTAGCGCAATGCTCAACCGTGGGTGGGTTGTGTGTGAGGAGGACTCTTGGGCAAATCAGCGCACCAAGGTGCCGATCTGAGCTGTGCACAGACTGCGTTGGCTGGCATGTGTGTGCACTATTCATCACACAGCCCTCAACAAGAGAGCCTAGAGAGAGGGGATGTGCCGCATTGGCTAGTGCCACCGTGGCACTAGCATGGGTATTTGCTGCAACACCGCCATTTGCATTGTTGTGTGTGCACTGCCAGTGGCCCAATTGCATAAGAAGCTGGCCAATGGTGTATACAGTACGTACTGCATAGGCACAAACGGGGTTGGGGCAGGCGGTACCCTGATGGTGCACTGCAAGTTGACAACAGCAATATTGCTGTCCGCGCATCGACCTTTTCACCGATGGTGTACTGCATGGGCACACGAGGGGGTGTTGGCAGCGCTGTTCTGCCAGTTTGCTGCCATTCCACTAGCTTGGCTAGGTCGGAAGCCCTGGTGGTGTGTGCCCGGCTCGAGGTACAACTCCCTGAGCGTGGTTGTCAGCTGCTTCAGCGCACGTCATGTGTAAGCACTGCAAGCACTGCTCCATTGGCTGCATGTGATTGCACGCCGGCCTGACATCACTCTCCTCTGTGGAGCTGTAGTAGCTGCTAGCTACGTACAAGTTGTGAGGCCCAATTGGGGGCTGTGGTGGGGTCAGGTCACCACCACTGTTGATCATGATGATGGCGACAGGGTATACTGCTGAAACACCCAGCCCGGCTGCGACGGTTGCAGGAGCAGTTGCATTACTGCGACTGGACTGCTGGTTCTGACAGCACTGGCAAGACTGGCCGACTTGGCTCTGGAACTGGGGCTTCAGAGGAATGAGAGTCAGCGCATGCTGTCAGTGTTGCAAGTGCAGCCTCGACAGTAGGGTCTGGGCTGAGGCTCAAGTGGGGCCTTTCATGCTGGCATGCCTTTGGTGCCACTGCTGCAGAACCCGCCAGCACTTGTGTGCATTGCATGGGGATGTTGCTTGGCCCACTGAAGTCAGCAGGCAATTTTGTTTAAACAATGTGTCACCGCTGTTGCCACCAGCAGTGTCCGCATGCCACCTTGTGGCATTTACTTCACAGCCAGCCAGCATGCATGCATGCAAGAAGAACGGTGTTGGGGCCGAGGCACAGCCTTCATGCACTGTGTGTTGCAGCATTGCCCTGAACGTGGTTGCTGCTGCTGGCTTAGCATACTTGCCGTCGAGTCACTCCCGGGTGTGTGCACATCTGTTGTGACCCACACCTGTGCCTGACTATGCACCACTGTGTTGAAGCAATGTGTTGCTGTCACAAACAGGCAGCACTGAGCCAGGCACAACGTTGTGCTGATTGGCTTGCTCGCATTCATGGCTAGAGAACACAAAGCTAGTGCTCATATCCCCCAGGAGGCAGCAACCCCCTGCTGACTGCAACAGCTCACTCTGTGGCTGCATTCAATGCAAGTTGCTTGGAGGCGCTTCTCCACAACACGGCTGTGCTTGGTTTTGCACCACGTCTGCCAGGTGCCAGGTGCATACTTTGGTGCCGAGAAGCCTTGTTTCCAACCACGTGTGTCAGCTGTCACTTGTCGATACTTCAAACATGCTGCATCACCATAATGTCCTTGCCCACTTGGTATGTGCGCTTGCTGAAGCTATAGGTCTTGTAGCAGCCACTTTCACTGCCATCGTCAGTGGCGAGCCGCTGCCTTGCACTGCCTAGAGCTCACACAGACAACACTACACTGAAGCCATCGTATGATGGCCTCATAGCGGCGGGCTGCTTGCCAAGGTTGAGGTCATGTCGAACCTATGTGTTTGCATCGCAGATGTCCTGCAGCACTGTCTGCCAGTACATGTTTGCAAGTGCGCGGGCTCTCAGCCTCTACGCAACCTGGGTTACAAGGTTGCAGTCCTAGTACTTCTACTACCTGAGACTACTTTCATATAAAATGCATGCTTGCTACCGCAGACCGTGACCGTGTACAGGGCGCAGCAGCTGCCAGGCAGTGCCGAGCCCACAGCGGGCGCTGGTGCACTGTCCAGTGTTTTGCCTGGATGCCCTCTTGCTGTCATGGGCCATCCACAGCACGGATCTTGACACCGCTGACACGCGGCTGATGGTCAATGCATGGACGGATGGTTGGATGAGTCCATGCATACATGGAAGGCCCCTGCTGCCGTCCACATGGGGGTTTGTGCTTGGTCTGATTATCTGAGTCCACACGTGTGTTGCGATCCCTGCTGGAGCCCGCAAGTGATCAGGCACTGCCTGAGCACTGAGTGGTCCCTTGACCTGTGTGCTTCAGATCCCATAGCGCACTGCAAGTGCCTGCAAGCACTGCAAGTGCCTGCGAGCAGCTTCACTGTGTTTCAAGAGCACATTGGCCCCAGGTATGCCTTGAAGGCACGCCAGCAGGTCACACGTTGCGCCCTGTCAGCAGTTCTACATGTTGTGCACGTATGCGCCAAGCGGTTGCTAGGTGCCTAGGCCATGTGTCGCTGTTTGTGTGAAGTTCTTACAGCCCCAAGGTGTGTGCGCAGCTTCTGACAGTCAGTCATCTTGTAATGCCGCCCTGTTTATCAAACCTGCATCCACGACGCTGCGGCTAGCAGCACGCAACGGCACAGACGTGACGCCCGGCTGGCAGCATCAGCCCAACCCAATGCCAGATGTCATCAGTGATGCCTGGAGCAGGGCATAGGCATGTCCAGGAGTGACCCCCAAACCTCACACCATGCACAAAGGTCACAGCCAGACACACGGCCCCAACACTCTCTTCTCACGTAAAGCATAGTCACATCACCTGCCCACATCACGTCACACCATACACACCACCTCTTTCTCTACAATGATACTACCCGCAAGCAAACAAGCCTGGCCTCAGCGAATCCGCAACCACTACTGTGGTTCCTACGCAGCGGCATATGGCGAAGCAATCCCCAACTGACACGCAGCATTCCTACTGTCACTGCTGCCGCCGCAGTATCAGGCCCAGTGCAGCCCTCAGGCGGCCATGATAGGCATGTGCTTGGCTGCTGAATCCTCTGCTGCTGCTGCTGCTGCTGCCGCCGCTTCCATCGCTGCTTCTTGAGCAAGGGGAGCCACAGCAGCAACAGCAGCCACTGCAGCCCTTCTGGCTGCAGCCACCACGCCTGCTTCAACTGATGCGTCACAGGGCGCTGCTGCAGCCGCCTGCACTGCAGCGCTGACCGCACAGGTTGTGATGTCTGCTGCAGCCGCCCGTAGCTGCCTGTGGGCTGTGGCGATACCAACCAGGAGCTGCTGCAGGCCTAGCCTCTGTGCCTGGAGCTCTTTGACTGATCCTTCTGCGGCCTGCCACTGACTCAGCAACTCAGCCGCCAGCGGCTGACCTGCCAACTCTGCTGCTGCTGCAGTGGGGTCACGTGACATCAGAGCCTTCAGGACCACGACTGCCAGCTCTGCATGACCTGCTGCTACAGCTTCCCGGGCTGCACCGGCCATGGCCTCTGTTGATAGCTGTGGGACTGCCAACAGCAGCTGCACCACTGCCATGTGGCCCTGCCTTGCAGCATGACACAAAGCGGTAGTCCCAGTTGCGTCAGCAGCATTCACTGCTGCCTGTGCAGCCAGCAGCTGCTGCACCACTGCAGTGTGGCCTTCTTCAGCTGCATAGTGCAGGGCTGTTGAGCCATCACGCACAGCAGCATTCACTGCTGCCTGTGCATCAAGCAGCAGCTGCAGAACCGTGGTTTTGCCGGAAAAGGCAGCATGATGGAGGGCTGTCCAGTTGCCAGTATCAACAACAGCCACTGCTGCCCCTGCATCCAGCAGCAGCTGCAACTGTGCTGTGGCCCTGAAATGCCGTCAAGATCAGGGCTGTGAAACCATCCTTGGTAACAGCATCCACTGCTGCATGGGCACCAAGCAGCAGCTGCACAACAACTGCCTGGTTGTCACATGCCGCATAGTGCAGGGCTGTCCAGCCGGCATCATCAGCAACATCCACTGCTGCCCCTGCATCCAGCAGCAGCTGCACGACTGCAGTATGGCCGTTGCAAGCTGCCTCCTGCAGGGCTGTGCCGCCTTCATGGTCGAGGGCATAAACCTTTGCCTGTGCACCAAGCAGCAGCTGTACAACTTCACTCTGACCTTTGTCTGCCGCCCAGTGCAGGGCTGTGGTGCCATGGACATCTGCTGCATCCACTGTTGCATGAGCATCCAGCAGCAGCTGCACAACTGTTGCATGGCCATGATACGCCACTGAGTGCAAAGCTGTCCAGACCTCCTCACCAGCGGCATCCACTGCTGCCTGAGATTGCAGCAGTAGCTGCACAATGGCAGTGTGGCCCTCCTGTACGGCATAGTGCAGGGCTGTCAAGCCAACATCATGAGCAGCATTGACTGCTGCATGAGCATCCAACTGCACGACGGCAATGTGGCCGTTATACGCCGCCTCGTGCAGAGCTGTGGAGCTGTGGTCAGCTGCAACAGCATCCACTGCTGCGTGAGCATCCAGCAGCAGCTGAACAACCGCAGTGTGACCCTCCTGCGCTGCTCTGTGCAGGGCTGTCCAGCCTTCATCATCAGCAGCATCCACTGCGACCTAATTATCTAAAAGCAGCCGCACAATGGCTGTTTGGCCCATTCTTGCTGCCTGTTGGAGAGCACTGGGGCCACATGTGGATGTACAATCAGGCCTGCGGGCACGGTATGGTGGGCCTTGGGCGTTGTGCTCATGTCCCCCGTTTTGCTGAACACTTCCTTCAGTGCCCTTGGTGTTCGAAGACACGCATCGAACCTTTTCTGCAAGCTTTATTGTGCAGACAAGCGTCTTGCAGCGTCGCGAAGCCAGAAGCAAAGGCCGACGTCGATTTCGCCGGAACCGGGTTCTCCGCGCCCGCGACATGTCAATGACACAAGCCAAGTTTTGAGAATGGTGAAGCGACTGGCAAGTAAAGTTCAAACACTCCTCAAGACTTCTCGGTGAGCCAGACGCACGTCAGACAACCGCACAGCAGCTGCTTTTGGGTCGCTGTGCACGTGCACAGAGTGGGAACCTGCATTCTATCTATGCCAGCTGTGAGGATGCTTCTGAACATCTCAGCCACTTGACTGTTGCACAGCATTCTTTGACCAGCGCACGGGCCTCAACTACAGTTTGCAAGCTCCTTCACTTGCAACCCATGGTCACAGCTTTGCAGTGCCCAGACTCAACCCCTCCCTGATAGTGTGGGTGCACAATGACGCGTCATATGATGCATAGGTGTGACTAGCCAAGGTGCATGCACCACCACAACATCAGGTTTATCAGCATCAGCGCATGCTGAGATGCCACACACTCTGCAACAACAGGATGCTGAGGAGCATCTCCATGTCTGACTTGGGTTCATGCTGCTAGGCCCTCCCATGTTTGTTTCAACCTCCAATCACAGCGTGAGGACCAACCCCACTGAGGGAGCCTGCTTGTTGAGCCTGAGTGGGTCCAGGGTGCAGGTCAGTGCCAGCTGGCCGATGCCTGTCAATGCCTGCTGATACAGCAGCGACAGCTGCCCGTTGTGCCTCATGCGGGCCTTGACCAGGCCGCCAGTGTCCAGGCGCTGTGCCACACCCATGGTGAGGTCGTAGGGGCTGTCTGTGCCGCTGTACTTGTACACACCCCCTGCAGGCAGCAGACACGCAAACATCAACGGCCAATTAGGGCCCCGAAAGATGATGCGTTGATCCGCAGTGGTTGTGGTGGAGTCAGGGGAGGTCGTAGGGGGTATCTGTGCTGCTGCACTTGCACACACCCCATGCAGGCAGCACACTCAGCAAGACAAGGTGTCACAGGGTGAGCTGCTGTACTCCCTAGAGAGCACATGCGCCGTGTGTGACTTGAGGACATCCACAAGCAGCATACCAGACTCGTCCCAAACAGAACAAGCTACTCCCTCCCCCCCCTCTCAGGCTGATGAACAACGTGGCCCAGAGCAGTGCGTTGTTGCTGGCAGGCACGTGTTGGCAAGGTCACCAGGCCTCCTGACAAGCATCGTCGGCAGCACACCACCCCAGTGCTCAGCCGCAACACACAACACACAGGCAGTTGGCACGCCTCACCAGTGATGGGCAGGGTGTACTCAGCCGCCAGGCTGGTCTTGCCCCCAGACAGCAGCTGGTGCAGGCTCAAGGTGGCTGAGCGGCCACCTTTGCTGCCTGTTGTGTCGTTGACCACCACACCACACTGCACACGCAGCAGGCAGTTGCATAGGCAGCAGCACAACAGCAGGACAGCCATGCAGGCAGCAGTGAGCTGAGTGAGGTAAGTGAGGTTAGATACATGGCAGCGGTGAGCCCAGTCTCAAGTAACGCTTGCTTGCCACCAGGACAACGCTCCCAAACTCGCTGCCACCATCCACTGAGCCCTAGAACCGTCCAAAATGACCCCAAAGAGTCTCCACATCGAGGGACCGGGGTGAGGAGGGCAAATGCACCTGCTGGCCATTCAGGCGCTCCACGCCCCCTGGGCTGTCAGCTGCAGTCATGCGGTTGTAGTTGAGCCCAGCCGACCACGACGTCACGCGGCCTGTTGTGGTGTCTGCGCCCACGCGTGCGCCCAGCACGCAGGGCCCCGCTGCTGTGGTGCCTGACAGCTGCAGCAGGGGGCTGGTGGCTGACTGCAGAGGCTTCAGGGGGTCTGAGGGGCTCGCAACAGCCCTGCGTGCATGTTAAAAACATGGGCACACAACTCTTTTGACAGCTGATTAGCATGTGTGCGAGAAGCTTTCGCAGAGGTCTGAGGCACAAGGCACGGCCATGCGGAAGTAAGTTTGGTTCATGCAAGGGCATGCAGAGGTCAAGGGCCTTGCAGCAGCCCGGCAACTGGCCCACGCACTGAATCCAGACAGCACACCATATGCATATATCACACACAAGTCATGTGATGTCAGCCATACTCGCATGAGCGCACCTGAGTCGTATGTAGGGTGTGGTGTAGTCCATGGTCAGCGAGGCACCAGCAATTGTTGCAGAGCCTCCAGCCAGGGTGGGTGTGCCTGTCAGTGTGGCCTGCAGGCCTGGCTGGTTGAACACATTGCTGGCAGTCACAGAGCCTGCAGGATGTCACAGCACGGCACGACACGTCACACAATGCAGAAGAGCACTATGAGAGCAGTGGACAGCACCAGGCAGTGCAGGGGGTGGGTGTGCCCCATGAGGGGGGATTCAAATCTGGCTCCTTGACAACATAGAAGCCACAGGCTATGCATGACAGCGTGTGCAGCAGCTCTAAGAAAGCATCATGGCTGTTGCTGTGACACATGACATACTGCAAGCAGGCACACCAAGCTTCCGTGGACACAAGATGCCCCTTTGCATGCATGTGCTCGCACCTGTGACTGTGCCGGTGGAGTCAAAGATGCCCATCAGCAGCAGTGAATTGTTGGGGGTGGCCATGACTGTGAGGGAGGGGGCACAGCTGCCCTGGGCCAGTGCCAGCTTGGCAGCACTGCTCAGGATGATGCCGTCTGCACATCAATGCAGCACAAGCAGTGCAGCAACACAGCAAGCATCCAACACAGCAAGTGATGGCCACTTCAAGCTTCAGGGGGGCTCAGCAGCTGAAGGTGCGCATCACAGGTTTGCACAATGTGCATTCCCTAGCCAGGTACAGCTCATAATCTTGCATCAGTTTCGACAGGGCAGTCAGGCTGTGTTGAGGGCAAGCAAGTGGCACAGGGCAGCATCAGACCCACACACTGCTCCATGCATTGCACACCCAGTTGCGCTGCACAGCAGTCGCCTGTCCCTTTTCACTGACTGTCACTGCCAGGCTAGCAAGTGCCCAGTGCCCTCACCTGCAGTCACTGTCTGTGACTTGACTTGTGCTCCGGATGTGAACACCCCCTCTCCCTGGACGTTGCCATACAGCACATCCTGAGCTGCCTTGGTGAGGTCACTGAACAATGGGAGGGCCAACGACATCCTGCAGGGCTTGCTGCTTCCCAACGCTGCAACTGCTATGAATTGAACGAGTTGGAAGACACAACTCACAAACGATGCAACGAATGCAGCAGCGATACAAGAAGCACGCTGCCTGCGATGCGCAACGTAGTCAGCGTGACGCGGTACCATGAATGACGTCAAGATGACGCGCAAGGTGCGCGGTACACAAAGGTCCAACGCAGCGTACCAAGAGTAGTAAATGCAACGACTGCATGAATGCGTGAAGATGACCACACGTCGCACATTGCAGCAGACTAGCTGTGCCTGCTGCCATGCTGCCAGGAGACCTTGCGGTTGGTCTGCAGCAGCAGCACAGCGTTGGCTGGCCCTACCAACTCATCCTTGCGCACCACACGCATCTTATTCTGTACCCGCTGCTGCTGGCCTCCCGCTGTGCTGGCATCAAGCAGCTGCAATGACTGTGGCTGCAGCACTCTGCACTCTGCCCTGACGAAATCACCCTCCAGGAGCGCATACGGGGGCCGCTTCAGCACCCAGAACACATCCTCAACCCTGCTGCCTGGCTTGAGCATCACACAGTCTCGCAGCACGCCTGCCTCTGCACCCTGTGCTGCCCTCGCCTTGGCATCCACACCCCACCCCAGGCTGGATGCCCCAGCACCCCCGTGCTTGCTCCTGCTGCTGCCACTGCTGCCGCTGCTGCCGCCGGCACCAGCACGGTTGGGGGCTGCTGCCAGGGCCACGCAGCGCTCCCTGTCTGCTATGGGGAACACCCAGCGTGGTGGCTTGAGGGCCACAGCACATGTGAGGGCTGCCAGCACACCTGTGGTCTTGTAGGTCCCCAGCACCGACTGCTGGATGTTCTGAAGCGCCGCCGCCGTCGCTGCTGCTGCTGCTGCTGGTGACTGCCCGCTGGGTGCAGCACCATCAGGGTGCAGCTGTGCTGTGCTGGCTGCGTCCTCGTACTGGATCAGGCCCTGCCTGCGCAGCTGGTGCAGCTTGCGCTCAGCTGCAGCGCTGACGGCAACAGCTGCATGGTGGGGGTAGGCAGCCAGCACTGACTGTATGTTGGGGCGTGCGCTTGGCAGGTCCGCCTGCGCATGATCAAGCACAGAGGAAAGGCTGGACATGACGTCAGCTTACATGATGAGGCCAGCAAAGACACATTTGCAGCAGGAACGCAGCGGGTGCCTGAAAGATGGTGTGAAAGCCTTGGCTGCGACGCCGGTACTGCAGTGAAAGATTGTGCCTGTGCATGCAGTAAGACTGTACTTTGACCTTGAGGAGCAACATGCAGGAATGGTCCCACAAAGACTACGCATCTGCCAGGCTGTGACAGCTGAGCAGTGTCCGTACATACATGCTGCAAGTATGGCATTGCAATCACAGCCTGTGCAGTACACGTCACTGCAAAGCACTGGTGCGCCCATTACCTTGTTGAGGGCGAGCAGAATGGGGAAGCGTGCTGCCAGGAAGTGTGCCACCAGCCTATGCAGCTCCCATTCACCCCAGCTGAACAAGCTGCTGCTGCTGAGGG
>QAXK01014505.1:0-10765 GCA_004335735.1 Chlorella sp. KRBP
GAGGTCAAAGTGCCAGATCCACCAGTGACCCACAGAGGCCCACAGCTTCAGGGGGCTGCCCAGGAACACCTGGTACAGGGTCTTCTGCATGGGGCTCCACTTCTCAATCTCAGTGGGCATCACTGGGTGCCACGCTGTGTCCTCAACCAGCCTGCACACGCAGTGAGAAGGAGGCATGATGAGTGAGTGGGTGAGTGGGTTGATGCATGAGTGCAAGAGTGGTGGACATCACTGCTGCTGCTGTGTGGCGCCCAAGAATAGCAACCATGCTGCTGCCGGGCACATAATGCAGTGCCAATGCCTTTCAGTCCGCACAGCAGCAGAGACCTCCAACATACAGCCAAGTAGGCCAGAATCATCCCCTTTCGCACCCCCAGGCTTGCTGGTGCTCACTTGTTGGTCTGTGCATGGTGCTGGCTGTGCCATGGCTCAAGCCCTGCCCCTATTTGCATCACTCAACCCATCACTCCCCCAACCCAAAACAAACACTGAACCCCTGTGTCGGCACACTCACTTGTTGGTCTGTGCATGGTGCTGGTTGTGCTTGATGCGCCATGGCTCAAAGGGGTACACCAGGGGCATGAAGGCCAGGGTGCCCACGATGTCCTCCAGCAGCTTGTTCTGGCTGAAGCTGCGGTGGCCACAGTCGTGGCCAATGACAAAGAACTGCAGCACACGACACGCAGCGCATGGCGACACACAGGCAGCAGCAGGGACCATGGTGAGAGGATGGCTCTGCTGGGTGTGTGGGAACACAGCCAGGGTGCATTAGCTGACACTGCAGGCCAACCAACGGAAAACGCATGTGGCCACAAGCACCCTTCACTGCGTGATAACTAGGTTTGAAAAGGTTGAGAAGTTTCCCTTGCCAGCAACAGCACATGTCTGTCTCGACATGCGTGTTGCAAGCCGAGAGAACTGTGCACGTGGCTGCTGCTACCACCAAGTGACAGAAACAGTGCCCGACACGGCCAGTATTGCTTGACAAGCAGGCACAAGAGACTCACCCCTGTGAAGGCGGTTCCAGCAATGAACCAAGCGAAGGGCAGCAGGTACCATGGTGACACGCTGATCAGGTACAGGCTGGCTGCCACGCTGGTCAGTGTGATGGCGATTGCGCTCCAGGCCTTGATGGGGTTGAGCTCAAAGACCTGCGCGGCACGTACAGGGAACAGTCGACACAGTGGCGTCAGGCGCAGACAGGAGTGAACAGTGGCGCACTGGGGGATGGCGTCAGACACTGACAGGCAAAGTGGTCAAAGTGGCGATACAGTGGCGACAGCATGACAGAGAGGATGGGCGCAACAACAAAACAAAAAGCAGACTGGGCAGGACAGCCGTGTATGTGAACGGAAGCTGAGGCCACCTGCCGCCACAAAGCGATCACAACAGGATATGTACTTGCACTATGCAGCATGCAGCAGACAGAGAAACGACGCGTGCAAGTGTTGACGTCACAACAGACAGGAGCCACGCACCTCCTGGGGCATGCTCTTGACGATGTCTGTCAGGGAGACACCCTCTGGGAGCTCTGCGCCAATGGTCTTGTAGCCCCACTGCTCTGCGAGGCGCTGGCGCTCCTCCAGGGGCAGCTCACCAATGGGCACTGCTGGTGCGTCAATGGCTGCTGCTGCGGGGGTGTGGGACACCTGTGGGCAGGGAGACGCACACATGCATGGCAGGGGTCACTTGGGGGTTCTCTGGTAGTGTTGAGTGAGGAAAGTTGAGGTGGAGAGTGAGGCAGTCTTGCTGCTGCTAGGTTGTGAGTTGTGGGAAAGGGATGTCATGTGCAGATGTTGTGTGGTGCTGAGGGGGTCCATGCTGTGATGCTACGAGAAGGGGGTATGTGGTACTGAAGAACCCCAGAACTGTGCTGAAGGACCATTAACATGTATTGTGAATGTAGAGTATCCAAATAGACTGACATGAAGCTATTCAGAAGGTGGCTATGCAGGGTGTTGCTGCAGGCACAGTGCTCCCATGGCGCTGCATTTCCCAACCCCCTGTTGATGCCTGCAGGCGCTGAATTGGTAACTGCAAGGGGGTGCCAGCAGCAAACATGCCCTGTATGCAGCTGGAGTGGGTCTGAATAGCTATTGCTGTGGCTAAACGTAGCCAGTTTCAGCCCAACCACGACAACGGGCCATCAGCTGCCACCCCTTGGGGCCGATGCTGCTATGGTACCAGACAGCAGACGGCAGAGCAACCCACCTGCTTGCGGAGGCATGGGCGCAAGTTAATGCGCTTAGGACCTGCAAGCAAAAGAGCCAGGGTCAGCATGCTGCAGGGTGTGCGAGTGCATATCAGTCCACGCCACAAAACGCTTGCAGCCCTCCGCACCTGCCAGAGGAGCCCGGGCTGCTGTGCTCCGGACCTGCGATGCGATAATATGATTGGTTAGAAGCTAACGCGGCAAGGAGAGCGCTGTTGTGTTGACGCAAAAGCGAGCTAAAGACACCGACCTGAGACAGGGGAGAAGCCATGATGGATGCCATGGCGAAAACGATGGAGATGCTGGACCTCCTACAGGGTTCGTAGAAAAGGTGGTCGGCAGGCTACGTCCTGTGCACTATGTTCAGCGTGTAGTCTGTTACATCGAGCTATTGGACTTGTCATCTGTGCAAATCTGGTTGTGAAGTCTTGAGGGGACTCTCAATTGCCCTAAAATATTTTCTCACAGATCTGCGTTGCAACCTGTGAGCTGCTTGGGACTGTGGGCCTGGTGCAGCTGATCGAGCCAGAATTGTGGAGGACATACACTTTGGAGCCTTGCCACTTTTGTCACTCAGAAACAGTTAATCAATCATGCTTGCGACCTCCAGCCAGGCTCTGGTAGCCGGCAGGTGAGCGGCATGCTGCTTGGCACTCCTGTATGAGGGTAGCAGTCACCACCACATTCGTTTGCAGATCCCTGCTGTCTGGGCTGACTCTCGCTCGTCATGTTGTTGCATTCGTGCCTGCTGTGTACCCCGACGATTGTGACAGCAGCTGCCAGGCGAGAGGGGCGGTGCGGGCAAGCAGCCGGCTTGCTGGTCAAGTCCCCAGCAGCACGTGGTGAGTCACATAACAAGTACAGCTGTTGCGACATGCAGGGTTTGGTTTGCTAGCGGGAGGCTTTGGGAGGCTGTGCGCAAGCAACTGGCCGCCACGTTGTACACTGTGTTTCAAGATTAAAACTGATGCTTGTTCAATGGGGTGGGTGTTGCGCACACATGCGTGCTTGTCTTCTTGCATGCCAGTGGTCACATGCACACACCCCATCTCTTGGTACCCACTTCCTGTTTGCATGTCAGATCACCTGAACATGGACATGTAGATGCTCCGTGCACTGCCTGGAGACACTGCCTGAGGGCTGAAGCTTCAAGATGCATGCAGCGATGCTAGCCAGTGTTTAGCAGTGCTTGGGAACAGACGGGGTAGGGGTGCCCCATCCCTAGGGGGAGAAGAAGGGGGCGTGTCCTAGTTATAACATCAGAGTTTGGAGCTTATGTCATGGCTGCTGCTTGAGCAGCCCAGCCAGTCTCACGCACTGTGAGCGGAGCAGTCTGTGTTGTCGTATGTGCACCGCAGGCCATGCGTGGTGCTCACAAGTGCATGAGGCCAGCAAACCCCCCACACCCTCCCTCCCCTTCAATCAGCAACATTAACAAAACATCATGTTTAGCGTGTATTTGTTGTGGAGTGTATTATCAAACAAGTGTCAGGCACATGATTGCTCAGCAGTGAGGTGTTGTATAGAGCACGGTGCTACATCCGGGCTGCTGTTGGTGGGGTAGGGGGCGGGGCATCTAAGAAGTGATGCTGATTTCATCGGCAAGAGGCTTCTACCTGCATCGTGGCCCCTATGGTGTGCGACCTGTGCAACTGGCATGCAAGGTCAGGCTGCTGCTGCAGCTGCTGCTGTCGTGCATGCCTTCATTGTTGCTGCTGGTCCTTGAATGGATCATCATCTGACAAGGGTCCTCTCCTGTCTGAAGACCTCTGGTGCTGCTCGGGTTTTCAGGCTCTTCGACCCTGATTGTGTGATACGAGCTGCTGCTATGTCTGCCGTCTACTCTGCCCCTCACTGCACAGGCGCATCCACAGGCAGCAGTCTGCTGTGGTGAATGCTGGCAGCGACGACAAGTCGCCTGCAGTGGTCAGCACCAGCAGCAGCGAGGTAGATGAAGCAGAGGCACGCATCGCAGCCCTTGAAGCAACCAGCCGCAAGGCGCGCAGCAAGCGGCAAATACCCATCCGCAACATGACGCCTCGGCCCGAAGACAACCCAAGCGACAGCAGAGCAGAGTGGAGGAAGGGGCAGCTGTTCCCAGAGGGCTGGGAGCAGATGTCCGTAGGACAGAAAGCGTATGAGTTGTACTTGGGTCGTCGTGGGTTCCTCTTCTGGGCCACAGAGCTGTCTTGGAAGGGTGCCATTGTGTTGGGAGTTGCATGGGTGTTGTTCAGGTTGGGGGGTGCTGCTGGTCTATACCAGCTGCAGGGTGATCTGTTGCCACCTCCCGTGTAATACCATGTGCTTGTAAACTCCTGACCATTACTGTCTGATCGGCTTTGCATCTGCCTCGAGCACAACCTCAGCAGGATTTGCTATGTGCTGTCGATCCTTGGGTGGATTTGCACATGACAGGAGGAGGAGGCCTGCACGCATGTACATTCAGCTCTGATTCATTCTTGGAACTCAATGAACACCGTTCGTTCACAAATGCAACTTCACGCAGGCCGATCATTCAAACGCTGTGTCACACAAGGTCCTTGACCAGAACGCCGTGTGACCTGCTGCGAACCTGCTGGCCGCTTGATTCACCAACCCGCCATCAGGACGTGGCTTTCTTTGTTGTTGTCACGGGTATTCATCGCACGTCTTGCGCTTCTCGTAATTCACTTGCTTGCTCCACAGCAAGGACAACCAGAGAAGCAGCAGCAGCCCACAGTCGTCGCATCGATTCTCATCATGGACCCGGGCAGCCCAGGCTTAGAGGATTTGGGCTTCCTCGACTTGTTCGGGAGTCAGGACAAGCAGACATCTATGGATTTGGATAGCGGCCTGAACGGCATCAACCTGTCGGAACTGGACGCTGGTGGGCTGGCGTTGAACATACAGCCATCATTGAGGGGCTATCCAGGTGCGACAAAGCAGGCTGTGTGTGCTTGCCGAGTGCCTTCCACACAGTTCAGGTCGCGTTCGTCTAGAGACGTCTTGCATGTGGCAAACAGTTTATTTGAGCATATACGCCACCGCATCAGTACCGTGATCGGCAGACTGACGCCTCTCCGCCCTGTCTGCCCTACTTTCCCGCTGCACGTAACCATCCAGGCCACGACGTGGTGTCAGCTGCCCTGCGGTCCCATCCAGATACAGGAGCTGCCCCACTGACAGTCTCTGACAAGGATATAAGGTGATTGCAGGCTCCACGGCGTGCCTGGCTGCAATGCCACATACAGCAGCAGCGGTTGCATGCATTCTGCACCGACCTGCTGAACCAAGTTTGTGTCACTGTCTGCCGCAGGCCATCTGTGACCACAGAACATGTATCCAGCACCACAGTGCCATCTATGCCATCACCAGCACCCGCTTCAGCCGCTGCACCTCTGGTGGCACCTGCTCCAGCACAGTACTCGATCAAGCCCATGCCAGCACGCAAGACAGTGACTGTCAAGCCTGTTGTTGTGGTCAAGTCAGAGGTTGTTGAGCCAGCGCCCCAGCCTGCACTGCCCTCACAGGCGGCGCGGCTGTCAACCCTGGCACAGACCAAGCAGCAGCTGCAGCAGCTGCAGGAGGAGGCAGATGCTGCAGCGTTTGACTCTGACTCAGACCCATCCTCCTCAGCACACGGAGGCAGCAAGCGCAGGAGGCGTATCAGGAATGCCAAGCAGCAGGAGCTGAACAGACTGGCACAGCAGCGCTACAGGTGGGTTGCATGCTGCCAGTGTGTGCAGCTGCAGCCCACAGTTTTGTTGCCTCAGGCACCAATGCATGTGTTGCGCATTTTGTCGTGTGCCTTGTGGTGGAATACGGTGATTGTGCGTGTAATGTGCACATGCACACACATGCACAACCAGTTGCCAGTGTGTGCAGCTGCAGCCACACGTAGCCTCATGACTCTCACCAACGCCTCTGTCGCATTGATCCCTCTGCTGGCAACCCTTCCATGCCCCAGAGCGCTTCGACCTGTTTTGTTGCCCACACACTCACCATGTCGTGCTTTTGTGGCTGCTGCCGACCACAGGGAGCGCCGCAAGCAGAAGTACTCCAACCTGCAGGAGACTGTTGACGAGCTCAGCACACGGCTGAGCCAGCTGAACACCCTGGAGGCCGCCAACTCAGAGCTGCAGCAGCGCAACGGCCAGCTGGAAGTGGTTGTCAAGGAGCAGAATGCACAGCTGCAGGTGCAGAAGGACACTATCACCCGTCAGGCGCAGCACCTGCAGACACAGGTGGGTGCGGTTGGGACACACATTGGCAGTTTGCTTGCAGCGCCTGCTGTGCCGTGTCTCAGTCCCAGGTCTGGAAGTGCGCCACCGGCTGCCGTTGGTATGTTTCAGCACGCCTTCTGTGTATCCACACAGCCTGTAAATACAGTGTTGTAACTGCACTGTTGCACTGTTCCGCAGGCCGGTCGTGGTTGGTTGCCGTTGGTGCCATGCCGACACTGTCTGTTGTCTGCCACCCTCCCTGCTGCCACCCTTACTCCCAACGCAGGCCACGCAGCTGAGTGCGCAGGCCAAGCAGCTGCAGGCGCAGGTCAGTGTCATCCAGCAGCAGGACAAGACCCTGCAGGAGCTGCGCAGCAAGCTCGGTGAGGCAGACACCAGCAGCAGCGGCAACAACGCGGCAACAGCAGCGCCCGGCACGCCCGCAGCAGCAGGCAGCGACGCGGACCAGCTCAACGACCAGATCGCGCTGGCGGTGCGTGCGGTGCTGACGGGTGTGAGCAGCATGGCGAGCGTGAGCCTGCCTCCCAAGGATACCGCGCAGATGCAGCAGATGGTGGGGCAGCTGCCTGATGCGCTGCTGCAGCAGATCCGGTCCTGCTGCCGCGAGGTGGCCCTGCACCTCAAGAAGACCGAGGTAAAGGAGCAGCCCCATGCCATCTCAGTGCCTTGCTGCTGATTGGCTGGTGCTGCTTTGTGTGCTTCGGCTTTGTGTGCAGCGTGCGTGGAATGTGTTGGCTGGGTGGGGGCAAACCTGTGGTGTGGATTGCGGGCGGCTGGCAACCCATGGCTGTGGCTTCCCAATGCCTCCGCTTATGAGTGCGCGCGCGTGTTGGCAGCCGGCCCGTGTGTGGGCAGCAAACTGATGACGCAGCTTTATTGGTGGTGATGCTTCAGTATTTTGTAGGCTTTCGGTGCCAAGTGCATCTTGCTTGGGTCTTTGCTGCGAGCAGCCCCATCTGCAGCATGCCCAATTTCCGAGGTTGCACTCTGTGTGACCCCAGTAAGCGTGTGCTGACATGCCTCTGACAGCACAGCCCCAAAAGGTCCTTGGCATGGCAGTACGGCGTGGCAGTGGCGGAATCGTGCTGACCGGCAGAGATGTGAGCGTTGTGGCTCACCCGGCCTGTTGCCTGCTGCAACAGCCTCCCACCCATACATGTTTTTTACCAGTCTCTTTTGACCTACACGCCCAAAAATGCATCGCTGCTTGGGCTGAGGCTGGGCAGCATTGTAACACCATCGTGGCTGATCTTCGCGCATGCATATGGCAGGCGGGCATGCAAGTGGTTCTGCCAGGACGCATGTGTGTGCTGAGGTGGTTGCCTGCAGGGATTCATGCGCATGTGGGTCAGTGCGCATTGTCGGTGTCCACAGGTTTTGTGTGGCTATGCAGGACTGTGTGTGGCTATTGCACCTGTACATGATCCTGCTGCGCTGGTGGCAGCCACCGCGACAATTGCAGGGGACAGAGCAGAGCGGGCGATGATGGCACATAGGGCTGCATGCACAAGCTGTTTGCTGTGCACTCCACTCACGTATACAGTGGTACAGTGTGCAGCTGCTGCATGGTAGGCCCCGGGGGAGTGTCTGTGTGCTGCATGAGCTGCGGTCATGGTGTGATAGGTCTGAGCTGACGTTGCTTTGCAGAGGGGACCCAAGGGTACGTGAACCGCTTGCATGTGCAGGGCATTGCACCTGCACACCCCACAGTGTGTCATTGGTGGGCTGTGTGCTTGCTCCCTGCACATTGAGACGGGGTTCCTTGGCCCTCACAGCCCCTCCCTGTCACACATGTCACAAATGTCAGCCCCTGTGCTCGTCTCCCGTCCTCTCGCCTTGCTTTGACTTGATTGGCAGTAAGTTCTCCAGGTGTGTCCCTGGACAGCAGCGCATAATGGTTCAAGCAACGCAGCGCCAGCCAGGTGCTGTGCTCACGTTGAGGTACTTTCAGCCAAGCCTCAGCCACGCAAGGCAGTGTCAGATGCTGTGCTCAATTTAAAGCACCAGCAGCCTCAGCCACGTGGCATCTCTTGGTGTGCCTAGCTCGGCACACCAGCATTCCTTGGCCTAGCCAAACAACAGTTTGTTCGAAGCACGTGCTGTGAAGTGTGACAGCGCGAGCTGCTGCTGCTGCTGTCTGTGAAGTGCACAGGGTGTTTTGCTGTGGGCTCCCGTAGCCGGTTGCATCACACGTGCACCTGTTACCCTGGCCCACCTGCACAGTCTCATCTGTGACCTGCTGTACAGGTTTATGCGTGAACAGGTTTCCCTGTTTGTGACCTGTTTGATAGGTATAGATTTACAGAGTGGTTGCACAGCACAGCTGGTCCCTGTCTAGCAACCCCTGCTTGCCTGAAGCACAACGGCTGTTTCGTTGCTCCTGTAGTCCTCATGCTGTGGCATGGCCGGAGCATACAGGGCACATCCATAGTAGTCCAGTGTGCACGCAGTGTTGTCACGGGCCCTTGTCCTTTGCTGTCACCTCTTCATGCTGTGATGTGGCTTGGGTACACAAAGCACATCCACTGTCCAGTATACCGGTACCAATACTACAGTAGCCAGTGTGCATCGTGCATTGGTGTCCCCCTTATGCTGTGGCCTCTTGTGCTGTGGTGTGGCTGGAGCGTACTGCATGTGCAACACATGTGCACAGCACAGCCATGGCACAATGCGCATGGAATATTGTCGCTGGTGTCTGTATCTTGCTGTGGTCTCTGTCAGTATCACGCTGTGGCGTGGCTGTGGTGTGCAGACCTGGCCCAGGCCTGGCCCAGGTGAGCATGGTTTCTTGTTGCTGCTGTTGCTGACTCCAGTTGGGTGGAAAGCTTCAACATGCAAGTTGCCAAGGATGCATACGGTGTGCTGCTGCATTGATGTGCGACCACCATGAGGTTGCTTGTGACACCAACATGAGGTTGTGCCATCATCATGAGGTTGTGAGGTTTGAGGGGTGCAGCACACCGCAGCTCCCATCTGTCGTGGGAGGCTGAGGCATCATGCCCAACGGGTGGTGGGGCAGATGCAGGCAGAGGCACATGCTCACTGTGCTTCGCCACTCACACAACGCAACGGGACCGCTGCTCCCTCACACCCATATGCATCGGGTTGCCACGGCCATCACAGGTTGTTGCGTGTGTGCATCAGGCGGGTTGCCAAGCAGCCCAGGCTGCTGTGTTGCATCGACCACGCCAGACGACCTTGTTGGGATGCCTTGCTTGTTGTTGCAACGCTCAGGTGACTGTTGTACCAACCGTGGGTGCTTCCTGCCAGCACTGCTTGCACGAGGAGATGCAGAGGTGTTGCAAGCAGTGTCGCGGTGGTCTGTGACTGCACGTGGCAGCGGGGTTTTCGGTTCGAGCCGCAGCCAGCAACTAAAGCAGGCAGTGTGCGCATGTGTCTTGGCGTCAGAGATGCACCGCACGTGTGCTGCCAAGCAGTGTCGCTGTAGGTGTGTCTAATGATCGTCAGCTGCTCATGATTGCAGCTTGGCGAGCAGGATCAGCAAACATGCTGCCGGCACAGTCCTTTCTGTACCATGACCATTCGGGCTGTGCCTCGGCCCGTGTTTGCGTGCTTTACATTGCCGTGCGTGACATATGAGTGTTGCGGGACAGACGTGGTGCGCGTATTTCATAGCAGTATGTAGTATCTCTCAGATGGCAGGACTGTGCTTGCAGGCAGAGTGCAAGACTGTACCAGGTGCTTTGTTTACGTATCAGATGGTGCCATGTGCTTATGGCAGAGGCCATCTAGAATGCTGATTTGGGATTTGGTGGGAACAGTGTGTTTTGGTTTCAGCAGCGCCAGAGCTTATCAATGCATGTGCTGATCTTGTTTGTGAGGGGCGCACTTGTCATGTGAGGTGATGGCGGATGCTGTCGGCACTGCCTGCCAGTCTACAGAGTGTGTGTGTTGTCGTGTAGACATCCACACGCTGTGCAGCCCCTGTTACGCAAAGTGTCCACCAACAGTGCAGGATGCAGCATTACGTGAATACCCAGTGTATGCTGTGCTTGCCTGCTATGCGCTAGCCTTGATACTGTGGTGTGTTGTTTTCATCAACGGTAACGGATCCTCAAGGGCCTGGCTATGGGATCTCCAACAAGCGCTCAAGCCATTCAGGTGCAGCATTGCCGCCCAATTCTAAGACTTGCACAACGGAGACCACCAAACACACAATTAACAATCAAATTCAAAACAAAGACACTGACCGTGGCTTTCTTTGTCAACACCCACCACCATGATAGATACAAGCGCTGTTAAGCACTGGGGGGTGTATCCACTAGGCAACACATACAGTACAAATCCACAAACCTGGCCACTATTTTCA
>QAXK01014516.1:0-12060 GCA_004335735.1 Chlorella sp. KRBP
CGCCTTGCTGTGCAGCAGACCCCGCAGCTGCTGCTGCTGCTGCTGGCGGCGGCCGTGATGGTGGTGGTGCTGCTGCTGGTCCAGGTGCTGCTGCTTTCATTGGGGAGGGCTTGGCCCCGGGCGCCTGTCCTGCCGGCTGCTGCTGCTGCTGCTGCTGCTGCTGCTGCTGCTGCTGGTCAGCATCCTTGGCGTCGAGGCGGCGGTTGACGTAGTCATCGTCGCTGTCCATCACGTAATCCTCGTCGTCATCCCACCCGAGGCTGAGGTCAGAGTCGTCATCGTAGTCAGCAGCCGCCAGGGTCATGGCAGCCACGCCAGCCGACGCCGCCCTCCCAGTGCGCCCGGGCCGCCCACCAATAGCAGCAGCAGCAGCAGCAGCACTGGCCGCCTCAGCAGCCTTGGCTGCTGCTGTGCCACCTTTTGAGCCAGCGCCCAGCGGCTTGCCCCTGCCGTGCTTGATTGGAAGCTGCTCCTCCTCCTCTTCCGAGGAGTCCCGCTGCTGCTGCTGCTGCTGCTGCCGACGTCGTGGCTGCTTGAGGGGCGTAGGTGGCCTCCCTCTGCTACGTTTGGCTAGCTGCTCCTCCTCCTCCTCCTCCTCCTCCTCCTGCTGCTGCTGCTGCTTGGGCTGCTCTGGACAGGGCAGAGCCTGCGCATGCGCAGCCCCACCATCAGCGCCGTGCTGCTGCTGCTGCTGCGGCGGCGGCGGCAGCGGCGATTGTGGCAGCAGCACCTGCTTCTTCTCAGCCATGCGCTGCCGTGGCTGCGGCGTTGCTGCTGCCTCCTCGTCCCATGCATTAGCAGCAGCATCGTACGCATTGCTGCCGCCAGCGGCGTCGGAACCACCACCACCAGCAGCAGCTGTGGCAGCGACAGCAGCAGCGGCGGCGGCGGCCGCTGCCGCGCGAGTCCCTGGCCTTAGGTAGTCAGGCACGAGGGCCGCGGTCCCAAACAGCTGCATCGTCTCCCAGACCAACGCGTCACGCGACAGGGTCACGGCCAGGTCAACGATGTCCTCGTCGGGGATCTCTGAGATGTCGAGTGTGATGTGGTACAGCGGCATCCGCCTGCCGTAGATTGCCAGCAGGGCAACGTGCTTCAGCACCTCTGCTTCCTCAAGGGTTGAGGCCCGTCCAACGCTCAGGGACCTGTGGGTGTGGGAGAGACAGCGGCAACAGCAGGGTCGGGTGGTGAGTGAGAATGGTGTGCAGGGGCCAGCTTGCCCCACAGCAACAAGATGCAAGCACCGTCTGAGCTGGCCGCGTACTGCAAGGACATCGTCGAACCTCAACGCCCTGTACCACTGCCACACAACCAGGTGCTGCGCATTCTGTCGGCACAAACAGCAGGTTACAGTGATGGGCTGAGCACGCTGGACGCAGCACCCGACTGCAGCACATGGTTGCCAGTTCTTGAACCAACCTGAAGGGCGGTGTCTCCAACAACACCTCAAACATGCCGCCCTGCTCTTGAATGACTGCACCAGCCTGGCCCGCACGCCCACGGGGCACAGTGATGCCGACACTCGGCTTCCGCCGCTTGTCCTGCTGCTGCTGCTGCTTGTCCTGCTGCTGCTGCTGCTTGTCCTGCTGCTGCTGCTGCTTGTCTTGCTGCTGCTGGTCTGGGTGGTGCTGCCGCTGGTCCTGCTGGCCCGGAAGCTGATCAGACTGCTGCTGCCCGTCCTGCTGCTGAAGGAGGGAGTCCTTCTCTTGCTTGGCTGCAACAGCCACTTGCTGTGCTGCCTCGTGGCACGTACCATCATCAAGAGCCGCCGCGCCTGCCGCCGCCGCAGCAGCAGCAGCAGCTAGGTGTGCTGCATCACGCGGCCGCTTCTTGTTGCCCTGCCCACCGGCTGCTGCTGCAGGGTTCCGGGTCGGCTCCAGTTTGGCAGCTGCTGCTGCCTGTGTTGTGGCTGCTGCTGCTGCAGCTGCTGGTGCTTGTGCTGCAGGCGCATCTGCTGGTGGCTTTGCACCTGGTGAGGGCCCTCTGCCACACCAAGCCTTGCTCTGCTTCATGCGCTTGGCAGCCCCCACAGCAGCGGCAGCTGCAGCTGCTGCAGCCGCTGCCTTTTTCAGGAGGGGCTTCTTCACACCCAGTGCTGCTGCTGCAGGTGCTGCTGCTCCAGGTGCTGCTGCTGTATGCCTTGCTGCCACAGCAGGGACTTTGACCCCCGCACGCCCAGTGCGTTTGTCTGACAGCAGCCTTGCCTGCTGCTGCCCTGCCTTGCTGGCAGCTGCTGCTGCTGCTTTGGCCTTACGCTTGGCTGGCGGCCAGAGTCCGTTTGCAACCATGACAGCTTTTGGTATGGTCCTCTCAGACAGCAGCAGCCGCATGCCTGCGACATCGCCGTCACTGCAGCAGCCAGCACACAGCGGCAGCAGCAACAGCAGCAGCACGGCACAGACACAGCGCGTTCAGGGCATGCTTTATGCACACGTGGCGGCACATCCACTGTCTCGACCACCAGGCGGAAGTCTGTCAGGCAGTGTCGTGGTGTCTGTGCCTGATGGAATCGTTCATAGGCTAGGCACGGCACGCATTTCGTGGCAGCCACAGAGGTACATGCAGTGCTGCTGCTGGACGGCCGAGTGCCGGCCCTGCAGACGACTGTCGTTAGTGTTGAGGGCAACTCACGTGTAGTTTGCCTCGGGTTTGATGAGTGGGCCGTAGCCTGGCCCAAAGACTGCCAAGACAGCAAGGTCCCGTGCATGGACTGCCTCCTCGATTGTGGCATACTGGCCCACTGCAGTACAGGTCACACCGACAGGGCAACACACATATGTCACATATGATATGTGATGTTTGAGTTCTGTCATGTTGTGGCAATCGTGTGGTGCCACTGCAAGCAGGGCCACAGGGCCTCCCAGACCTTGGCAAGGGATCCAGCAGAAAGTCAGCAGAGCGGGATGATGCTGATATCTGTGATGGGTTGAATGCTCTGCTGGTGAGGGAATCTGAGGGCTGCGGGGAAGTCATCGTCAGGATGGTTGGTTGGTTGATGGATGCAGCAATTATGGGCGCTCCAGGCGGGGTTGTGTGGATGTGGAGACAGGGATGGGGGGCAGACCTGCTGGCTGTGAGCAAGGTGGTGAGCAAGGCATCAAGGCGATGGTACGGGGTCTGATGATGGTGACCTGCCAGTGGCAGCTTCATACGCTGCAGTGCTGCATAATTGCACGCCTACCTTGGAAGTCCTTCTGCCCAAACCTCGAAGCACTCAGGCGGACGATGAAGTTTGTATCCTCACGCTTGCTGATGTTGAGGTATGGTGTGGTCTTTTTGCGTTGTGATGCTTTGCCGGAAGCAGCAATTGCATTCACCCTGGCAGCACCTGCCTCCTGCTGAGAACTGTCGGGTGCGGTAACTGAAGCGTGGGTCTTGATGTCCTGCTGCTGCTGCTGCACCCCCACTTCCGTCCCAGACGCCTGAGACCTCTGCTTGATGACCTCAGTCGCTGCATGTTTCTGTTCGGGCTGTTGCAGGCCATTATCAGGAACTGCAGAGTTGCCTGCTCTGCTTTTCTCCTGATCTGCTGCTGCATGCACTGGCCCCTGCACAATTCAGCAGACAACACGCGTGCAGTCTCATCGTAGAATGGGATACCTTACAGCAGCATCGTGGACACCAGATTAGGCTGGGGCATCGCGCGTGCCTGCCCTGCTGACGTATTTCCCCCACCTGCTGGCTCCCGGGGGCCTGGCTCTCGCCCACTGCAGGTTGCTGGAGCTGTCCTAAGACTGCAGATTGTTCTTGAAGTTTTTGATTCTCACGAAGTTTCTGCAACGCCTGCTTCAGGGCAGCTGCTGACATTTGGCTAGAGGCCCTTGCTGCTGCGTTTTCTCCACCCACGTGCAGACATCCTAGCGTATCCTTACGATATCAATATCACCTTCTAAACTGACGGAGCGTTGGAAATGGGTGAGAACGCAACAGCAGCAACACAACACCTCCACCTGCTCCTCCTGCTGCTGTTATCCCTGCATTTGAACTTCCGAGGTGGTGCAAGGGCTTGGCTCCCTGTTGAATACGGTATACACCAACAACTCACAAAATAAAACTCGTCGGGTTGTAGGCACGTCGTCTGCAGACCCACATAAAGAGAACCGCTGGGCGCGCCTCCCGCCGACCGAGGCTTCGGAAACACGAGTGACTGCAGAGTGGGTGCGCTGAAGGGATGAATGGGACGTACTGGGAAGCGTCCGGACCAGCGCTCTTTGGCAGCGGCTTCGCCTACACGCTGGTTGTTGTTTCACTCACAGTGAGCTGACCAGCCCATTGCAATCTGGGCCAGCACAGTCCAGTTCAACTGGTTAACCACAGACAACATTGCCCCTGGCCAGGTGGCCTGGCTTCGACATTCAGCTGATGGGGTGAGGGTGAACAGGATCCCAGCATGGCTTCAAAGGCTTGCCAGGTTCATGCCTGTACCTCAGCAGTTGTGGAGCCTGTCTCGGCATGCTTGCACCGAGAGATTCAATGGTCGCCAGCATGGCAAACCACCGTGGTCCAGTGGCCGACTGTCACACATAAGCTGCGGATTGAGCCGCCCCTTGGGACCCATCACTGCATGTACAAGAGTGGCATTTCATACCCCATGCTGCCTCCCTGGGGTGTGACCAACGTTCAGCTGATGTTAAACTGAGCGCCTCACATTCATCAGCGTTCAGTCAAATGCCTTGTTCAAATTCAAACAAGCGAACGAATTCATACAAGTGCTGCCAACAGTGGTCGACGGTCAGGGGCCCTGCATCACTGACTGAAAGTCGAAAACAGCAGCAGGTGTCAACCACACTGTGGTAGTACCAATGTGCTTGTTGCCACGGCTGCACAGGGGCAGTGCTGTACAAAGGCGCAGACGGTATCACTTGTATGGCACACAAGGCCTGAAAGTGCAGGCCCTGCAGCAATGGCTGCCCACAACACCACACAAGGGCGCTGTTTGGCCCACCCCCTTGACTTTATCCTCAAAACACGACGAAACAAAACAAGACTGAGTCTTGCCCTTGACTGCAGTTGGCTCGTAGGGACCCGTCCACAGCGCAGTGCAGGGCTGGAGGCCAGCAGCCCCATCAGATACCTATTCCACTCAATCAATGGCCTGTAGGTCACACATGAATTGATGAGTCTGCAGTGCATGCTGACAAGTGCAGGTGGCAGAGCTGTATGCAGCTGTCACCACCAACCAGAGGAGTTTTTGCCACTGCCACGGAGGCGCCCCCTCCCCCACACGGTGCCTCTACGCACCATTTCTTCTTAACTGTATACACCATACACACAGGCTCCCATACACACAGGCCGCCCCTGCTACACAAAGATGTACAGCAGGGACTCCTATACACCTGGACACATGGTGGTGTCTGCAGTCACTGACAGACGCACAACGACAAGCTCCTGCAAGGGCCAAGCTGCTGCGGGCCCCACCAGCAAGCATTGCCCGCACGATGACATCAGTGTGTCATCAGCAACATGTTGCTGCTGCTCTGTGGCTAACCACCCAAGTGGGTTGCTTGCCTGTGTCACACTGACGGAGAGCATAGATGAGTGGGCATCATTCCGGGAAGGGGGTACAAGCCAAAAGGAGGAGCAGAGGGCAGCCTCCTTATCACTTATGCTGCCCGAGCATGGCAGAAACTGTCACGCCGCGTGTCATGCGGCATGTGAGGGTGGCACAAACCATGTCTGCAGGAAGTGTGCTTCAATGACGTTGACATCAAAGGGCCACCCTGTCACGACAGGGGCTGTCCAGGAGTGGTGGTAACCTGACACTAGCATACCGCACACAGCATCTTTCGCCCTGCCAAAAGTGCCATGCCACAAACGGCATCATCTGCCCTGCCACAAGGTCCCGGCCACCACCTGGTGTGTGTGTCAGTGCCCCCGCTGCATCCACTGCTCCAGAAACAGCACTGCTCTGCTGTCATGGTAGGAGGCCTTCCACATGTTGCCCTTGGTGCCCTTGGTTGTGTCAGTGGTGGGCACCCAGTTGCCACCAGCTTCAACCTGTCAGCAATGAATGAATGAGTGAAATAATGAATGAGTGAGTGAGCACGTACACACAGACGCCTCACATTCATGACGCTGACTCAGCGGGGAGGAAACCGCTCAAGATGCGGGGAAAACCAGCCACATATAGAAGGTGCATGCAGTTGGCAAGCTTGGTAAGGTGTCCTTCCTACAAGTCCCCAACACACTCGGTCACTCAGTCAATCACTCATCACACCCTTAATCACAGAGTGAGTTCACAAGGTTCGAACCGCAGCCTCACCTGCCAGAACTGCCCGCCCCCTCCCTCAGTGTCCGTCAGCTTCTGACTCACAAACCGGGCCGTCTTGGCCAGCATGTAAAGATACTTCAGCCTCGCTGTGCTGTCAACCACATGAGATGCATCTGCTTTGTGACCTCCTGGTCGACCCAAAGCATTGCTGCCTTGGCCTGCAAAACTGCCGGCTCCCGGGCTGACCCCTGTGCCAGCGGGCCTGCCGTAGTACTGATGCAGCTTCCAGAGGGCGAGCATGGACTCTGCTTGTATCCACCACACTTTGGTCGTGCTTTCGGGGCCAGTCGTTGGTGACCCGTACTCGTAAATGCCTCCTTGCACACGGTCAAACCCGGCGCGTGCCGCCGCTGCGCCGATCGACATGACGGTCGCCCTGTACTGCCTTGCCACTTGCGGGCTGATTGCGGAAATGCTCTCGAGGTAGTCAAGGGTGTCAGCAACGAGCCACGTCGACTCGAGGTTGTGGCCTGCAGGCATCCGGACAAGCCCAATGCTCAGTACGCCTGCAGCACACTGCTTGCAGAGTTCGTATGCAGCAGCAAAAACCATCCAGCAACAGCCAGGCTGGCGGCTGCTGCTGTCGCCACTCCTGGTGCTGGCGCAGGCATTGCTGCCACACTGCTGCTGCTGCTGCTGCCCAGTACGCGCAGCACAGGCTTGCCGCTCACGCGCTCCTCACCATAGCTCATAAGACTGCCAGGTGCTGGCGTTCACCAGCTGCCGCTGCCGCCATTGCTGCTGATGCTGCTACTGCGCCACTGCAACACCAGCACATGCGCCGCTCAAGTCAACTCACCGTAGTTCACGACAGTGCCGGCTGCTGGCGTCCATTGGCTGCTGGAATCAGCTGAAGGCACGTAGTCCTCAAAGATGAGGCCTTGGGAGCGACTGAGGCGGGTGCAGATGATGTCCAAGTACTCTCGCACACGAAGCAGCACCATGGGGTCTGTGGCAGGCAAACAGCAGCCAGAGTTTGAGGGGGTGGGGTGGGGGCTTGGAGAGTCTATGAAGGCAGGCGGGCAACCGTTCGGGTAGGAGTGTATGAAAACTCGAGTCTGCAGGTGGTCAGGGGCTGATGAATTTGTGATCTTCACACAGGGGATTTTGCATGTGTACAGACTCCGGAACTTGGGTCCGATCAACACTAAAGCTATCTTTGCATGACGTATTAGCCATGGGGAAGGTGAAGCTATGAGGAGAGCTGATTCTGCCTGCAGTTAGACATGCATAACCCTCGACCATGCTGACATGTGTGTTGTGCAGCCAGCATAGGACATGCACAAGCACATGCGTGGCCTCTGCAGCATGAACCCTGGAAGCAGCCCTCACCTTGTGTGATCTTGTGGAGGGCTGTGAGTGCCTCCAGACCGTGCATTGCAACATTCAGGGTGCGCACTTTCTGCTCGCGTTGCTGCGGCCGCTGCGCTGCCGCTGCATTAGCCAGCACAGGCCTCCCTGCTAGCCTGCGCTGACTGTCCTGCTCAGCCAGCAGCGAGCGCGTACGCCCCATGCTGGAGCCACTGCTGCTGCCGCTGCTGCCGCTGCTGCTGTATGTGGGGCTGCGCGCCGCTGCTGTCAGTCGCGCGACATCTGCTGCAGACGGCGCTGGCGGGATTTGGTTCTCTGGCAGCTCGTCGTAGCCGCCGAATGTCGTGCTGTGCCACGCTGCGTCCATTGCTCTGAAGCAGGCAAGTGCGAGGTCCCGGGCTTGCGGGTCTTTGAAGGCAGTGTAGTACTGACTGCACAAGGTTGCAAAGAAAACACATTCCATGTTCCAGAGTTCGGGTGGGTGGGTGCTGGTCATGGCTTGGGTGTAGTGGGGGTTTGGTGGCGGGCGCAGCTCAGCATGCTATTGTGGGCTGTACAGCATAACCGCTGCGTGCAAACCACTTGCCAAGGCGTAGGGCGAAGCATACCCACATCTGCACTGGCATCCAGGACATCCCTGCTTCTGATCTGGGGAACAACAACAAAAACAAGCACTCTGCTCATGAACAGCTTGCATGCCTCTGGCCGCATTCCTGACAGCACTGCTGCTCACCTGAAACCGTACAGCACGAACCAGTGCCCATAAATGACCTTGTTGTCCTGCAAGAGTTGACCCTCCTGTGACACCAGCCAGTTGAACATACCGGTGGCGGGGTGGTACAGGTGCTGCAGGATGAAGTCAAACGCAGCCTTCGCCATCTGGCGGCTGGACAGTGGGGCTTGTGTATTTGGCCCCTGCTGCTGCTGCTGCTGCTGCTGCGAGTGCTGCTGCTGGATGCCCCGGGGCTGTGGCATTGCTTGTTTGAGGGTCGCGCTGGGCCTGGATCCGGCAGCGATGCCTGAACCTGCAGGGGATGCTGTTGCACCCTGGTAGCCACGCAGGTGATACGTGCTGAATGCCCTGTAGGGGTTTAATGGGGTGTAGGGCGGAGGAAGAGGCACAGGACAAACAGATGCACAATGGCTGGCTCCAAGCTCGAGTGCACGGGTTTGAAGGCAAGGGCTGGTGGTGTGGACAGGACAGTGTGGTTCTGGCATGCGTGTGGTCGTATGCAGCAGCACCGAGGGCGTGTGGATGCCCTGCACAGTTGCTTTGTTGCGTGTTGTGCCCATATGCTATGTGATTGCCGAAGCAGAGGCCATTGTGAGGCGGTCAAGGAGGTCCTGTCCTTTGACTTCGACCCCCGTTCTGCAAGAGGGCACCTGTGTTTTATTACAAGCACTTCTTGCTGGCATCTCGAGTCACAAGTCACCTTGACAACGGAAATTAAAGCTGCGTGATGGCCAAGATAGCAGGGCACAACTTACCAGACATGCCTGGCCTGCTGTACCAGCCCCTTTGTTGTGGGGGTTACTGATGCCCCAGCCCTGTCGAGTGTGCCATAGAAGCCTCCGTAACGTTCGTCTGGACCATGTTTCTGCCAGAAGCTATATATCTGCTGCCTTGTGTGCTCCAAGTCCCGGTGTATGCCCCGGGACAAGGACCAAGAAATTGCTTTGCTGTTGGCTTCTTCTGTGCTGCTAACGGTTGTTGCGCCGTGCAATCGAATCAGCTGCCCACAGAAAGCAACGAAACATAAAATCAGGCAACTTGAAAGCCTTTGAGAGGGTCTGGTGCCCCTCATTCTGCACTGCTGTGGCCTACCAGCGACCTGCTGGTGCTGTGGAGCTCCCGGAACAGACTCACATCTGTTAAGTGAGGGATGTAGTCTTGCGGACGTTAGATGAGCATTGCTTTGGCTTGCGGAAGTGCACATCCGTGGGTCAACGTGCAAGGCTCCGGTGTGTGAGACCTGTCACACACCTGTTTTGGGCACTCAGTGCTGTCAGTAAGAGTAGTGGCCTCTGCGATCTGACCATGTCGACAATTCAAAACTTCAAGACGATGCTACCACGCTGGTGATGCGTGGTAGGTGTGCCCAGCATGTGTGCAGATCTGGAGGTACAGGAGCGATACAGCATGTCCATGCATGCAACTCCTTCATCTCACTGCACAGACAGCCGCAATCATACCTTACACTTGCGAGGTTGCTCGGACATTAGTGCATGCAACTGCTGTCAGCACACCAGAGTCCCTCCATCAGCAGTCACCCTGCACAGTCGTCCCAATGGAGGACAGAGCCCGCAGATGTCCACACACAGTCCATGTCAGAGGACTGCAAGCCCCTTGAAACATCTGCAGCCAACCTCTACATCACCACGTTGTAAGCTGTGCAATCCCCTGCCGTCAAAACAGAAAACCAAAACAGATGGCCCTCAAACCCAGTCACCCGTCTCGTGCACCTGTCTCCACCGCAAAACCTGGCTTCTGCTCTACTTCTTCTTGAGCAGGTGCAGTGTCCCGTGCTCTTGCATCACAGACTTGATGAGGTCTGCCTGCTTACAGCTCGCCAGCTTGACCGCCGCCGCCTTGACATCTGCCTCACTCACCACCACACGCTCCCTAGCAGCCTCTGTCGCAGCTGGTGCTGCCGCTGCTGCTGCCTGGCCCATGCCACGCTTGAAGCCCTTGGCTGGACCTGGCCCAGCGTTGGACTGGCCCGTGGGCCCGTACAGGGCCTGCTGTGCTGCTGCCTTGGCTGCCAGTGCTGCTGCCATGGTGGCGTACTGCCCGAGGTACAGGTACCTGAAGGGTGCTTCACACAGGAAGGCCTGCAGTGGAAGACAGACATTGAGATTATTGAAAGCGAAAACTGAACAAACGCACAGACGGCAAGGCAGCCTTGGTCAACAGCAGATAACTTCTCATTTGAATGGAAATGAGCACTGGCTGATGAACAAGACCCAGGCCATGCACCATATGCTGCTGCCTGTGTAGCTGCTCACTATCCGCAGCTTTGGCTTCAGGGAAGGGCCAGCGGCACGATTGCATACTATAGGGCAAGGCTCAGTAAGGCTGCAGGGCAGGTACAGGGGCAGAAGATGGCCTCCAAGCCAACAGGACAGCAGACAGACAGGCAGACAGACAGACACACACACAGACAGACAGACAGACAGACAGACAGACAGACACCTCACCTCATACTTTGTGTTGCGCAGCCGTATGCCAGCCACTCCTGCAGGCATTGCTGCATCTGGCACAGCTGCAGCACCACCAGCTGCTGCTGCCTTGTCGTCAGTCCCCTGCTCAGCTGCTGCACCAGCAGTAGCCACGTTGTCATCTGCTGCTGCCACACCCACCACTGCAGCAGCACCTGTAGCAGCTGCAGCACCACCCCCAGTAGACCGAGGCCTCTTGGCTGCTGGCTGTGCTGTACCCGCTGGCACTGCTGCTTTTGGAGGTGACTTCCTGCGTGCAGCACCTGTTGGCTTTGCCTGCCCTGCCGGTGCCTTTGCCAGCCCCTGTGAACTGCTGCCTGCCTTACCACCTCCCTTGGGTGGCTTGCTGGCAGCCTGGCCGTTGTCGGCAGCAGCAGCAGCAGGTGCACTAGCACCACCAGTGCCAGCCACAGCTGGGCCAGGACCATCAACACCAGCAGCAACAGCAGCAGGCCCTGACAGGCCCTGCAAGTCACTGCTGCCCTCTCGCTGCACAGGTGCTCCTGAAAACCCCCTCAGGGCAGCTGCTGCTGCAGCCACTGCAGCCTTTCGAGCTGCTGCAAGGCCCTGCTGCTGCGCTGTCCTGCCGCCGGCAGCCTTCAGCGCTGCTGCTGCCGCTGCCGCGCTGTGCTGCTTGGGTTTCTTGGCACCCGCATTGGCTGGACCCAGCTTTGGCTTTGCTGCTGTTGCTGCTGGGACCCAAGCATGGCCTGTTGCCGCTGCTGGGGCTGTCGTTGCTGCGAGTGCTGCTGTCAGGGTTGCATCTGCCGCCGCTGCTGTGCTGGCTGGTGTTGGCAGCGGTGTCAGGGACACCCGCCACGGTGGTGCCAGGTCTTGTGTGACAGCAGGAAGGCGATGTGTGGGTGCAACAGGGGCAACAAGTGCAAAGAAAACTATCTTTGGGGTACTGCCTGAGGCAGCACGTCCCCCAGACAAGCCTCCCTGGACACCATCGCCTGCTGTCGCTGTGGGTGTCACTGCTGCTGCCTCCGCTGCTGCTGCAGCCCTGTCAGAGGTAGCAGCATGTGCACTGTCATTGCTTTTGGCAGCAGGAGCTGTGGCTTTCTCCTGAGGAGTGGCCTCAGGAGCTGAACCTGCCGCTGCTGTTCCCGCAGCTGTGGTGTTGGTTGCCTCCTCAGCAGCAGCAAATGCCTGAAGCTCGGCCTTGATGGCTGCTGCCGCTGCTGCTGCAGCAGCTGTTGTGTTGGCAGCTTGCTCAAAGGCAGCCGCAGACGTGTTGTGCTTTGCTTCCACAGCCT